>JACEFZ010025902.1:160000-372539 GCA_014155875.1 Cepaea nemoralis
CATATTTCTCCACATCAAATAGTTGTGGCGCCTAGCGATGGCGGCTTCAGGCCTTTCATCAATTCTGGATTTGAATTCTCCAGTATTATGTGACATGGCCTCTGGAGTGTTTATGCTTGTGGCTACTGTTTGCATTCGCATTTTTCCTCATGTTGGACTGGTAGTACATGGTTCCGTCGCCCTACTACTGAGTGAGTGCCTGGCGCGACACTGTGAGCTATGAAATTCGTCTGGAATGATTTTACATCTGTCCGCTGTTGTTTATAGCGTGAACTGCATGTTTGAAACGAAGGCTGCCGGCTATTGTTAAATTGACTGGTTTTGCCTTTTCGTGTCACGAGTGCATTTTTCAGGAGACTCCTGGGAGTCGTCGCTGGAGCTAAGGAGTTCGTGCTTTGTGCGGCGCTTTCGGCGGGTCGCCATAAGGAAAGAGACCGAACCATGTAGGATAACACCCGGGTCAATGAAGTCTTTCTGGCGACTGCCGATTCCATCGACAATGAACTGTATTTTTCGTGGAGGACTTTTGTGTTGACCTTCTGGTGGCGGCATTATGCACAGTGTACCCGTTGGCTTGCCGAGACTCATGTCTGTTCCACTTGGCACATTGGGCAGTGATGACCTTTTTATGTAATATTCACTGGCACAGGAACGGAGCGTAATGGGGACGATTCGTTGCCGTGAAGTTGGAACAGCGACTAACTTTCCCCCTTTAAAAAGGCAACGTTATACGTTATTCAGAAAATGTGGTTTCTGAGGAAAATGCAAAGAATACCATGGACAGACAGAAAAACCAATGACCAAGTACTACAGGAGACAAATGAACATCGTAAACTGATTAGAGAAATTAGACGTAGACAGTCAAAATTTTTTGGACATGTTATGAGAAGAAATGGATTGGAGAACTTAGTGACAACTGGCAAGATCGAGGGGAACAGACCAAGAGGAAGTCCGAGAGGAAAATACCTGGATGGCTTGGCCACATGGCATGGACGAGACAGGAACACTGAGCTGATCCACGACACTGGTGATCGAGTGAAATGGCGAGTCATGACCGCCCACGCTTTCCGGCATGGCACATGATTGATTGATTGATACGTGATTTTAACCAACGTATCTTTATCCTTGCCGGCTTCCTGGCCTAGAGGTTAGCGACTTTACTCCGTAATCTCGTATACTCTCGTAAGTAACGTGACGACGGTGAGAATCAGTAATGATTCGAATCGTGTCGGTATGTGAGCCGGCCGCTCAGAAAGCAACAGCAAACTACTGAGCGTAATCTTGCCAAGAAATCAACAATCAGCTGAAAGATGCTGATGTTGACATCAATGTCCTGTAAAGAATATGCAAACCATTTTTTTTTTATCTTTAACCTTAATAATATAATCGTTCAACAGGCTGGCCTTACCTGTGGCAAGTACGAGCAACAGTGTAAGCGACAGGCATGCTCAACAAAGGACCCAGAGACCGCTGTTTGTGACACTGGTTCCCATTTTGCCACCGACTGTGAACATTCTAACCAAAAACCCGACTGGAGATCGTCTAACTTATGTGGTAAGTGTGTCTTAGCGTTAAACTGGTAGCTAGCAGCTGTGCAATGCTTAACTGTGCCCAGCTCATCATTATCATCATCACCATCATCATCATCATCATCATCAACATGGACCATGCCGAAAAGCATAAGCAGTGATGGTTCGACATCTCACTCGATTCCAGAGTCATGCATCAGGTATGTGTTCTTGTCTCCAGAGTCATGCATCAGATATGTGTTCTTGTCTCCAGAGTCATGCATCAGATATGTGTTCTTGTCTCCATTATGCCGTATGGCATGGTCTCCATATATTTATCTCTCCGCTTTGCCCTAGCTCTGTCCCACCAATCTTCCCAGTTGTCACAAAGTTTTCCAATTTATTTCTCCTCATACGGGGTCCAAAAATTGTCTTGACTGTCTGCGTCTAATTTCTCGAATGAAGTTACGCTTTTCATTTGTTTCTTGTAGAACTTGCTCATTTGGTTTTTTGTCTGTCCTTGGTATTGTTAAGATGCGTCAGTTGACTAACTGGCACCTGTACAATCCCCAGACTCAAATACACAAGCCCAGTTTCTTGTGGGCCAAATGATGCTATCTCTCGCATGTACAATTATGAAATGTTTTTCGTGAAGATGACACAGGCAAGTAGCTCTAATTAACAGCTGATGGGACATTCATTGTTCTATTTTGTTGTCTTCCAAATCCTTTGGACAATGCAGTGTGAACTCTCTGCTCCGGTGTGATAGCTTCCGAACCCTCACAACGGTCTGTATCAACTGGAGCAAGGTGTATGCAGGGACTTTCAACTGGACCAGGTACTATCTACATGTGACTATGTAACAGGGGTCTGTGAAGAGACAGGTCTGAGAAGAGACAGGTCTGTGGAAAGACAGGTCTGTGAAGAGACAGGTCTGTGAAGAGAAAGGTCTGTGAAGAAACAGGTCTGTGGAAAGACAGGTCTGTGGAAAGACAGGTCTTTGAAGAGACAGGTCTGTGGAAAGACAGATGTGTGGATAGACAGGCCTGTGGAAAGACAGGTGTGTGGACAGACAAGTGTATGAAGAGACAGGTCTGTGAAGAAACAGCAGACATCCGCAATCATGAATATCCAAGTCTATCTGGTATCCAATATTTTGATGTAGGTGGTGTTGCATATATTGCTATTTATTTCCCATCCCCATACGTTTTCCACATACAACTTCTCTGCCTTTCGCTGTCTCTGTGGCATATAATATTACTATAGTCTAATGTATGCTGCTTATCTGCCTCATACATTTAATTGATCGGTCCCTACGGGTTTTGGTGATAGATTGTGTAATACTTGTGACTCTCTAGTATAGCATAGATTACTTTCTTCTCTATCTACGATATTGTCAACAGTCTTCTCCGAAAGTACAGATGATATGTTTTTGTTTTATGTTTTTTCTACTAGCCAAGAAGTGTAAGAAGAACGAAATCTTCTCGCTGGATGCTTCGCATGACGCTCAATGCGGCGCCGACCCTGTTATCAAAAGAGACTTCGTACATCAAAGACCTGATGGCTGCATCTGCATTCCTGGCTTCAAGAGGCTGAACGGCGTGTGCGTGAAGGAATCCGAATGTGGCTGCAGCACCGAGAAGTACCCAGATATCCTGGTTGGATCCCTCGCAGTATGTACCACAACTACTATAATCTTGATATCATTAACGTCTGAATATCTGAAGTATTCTATGCAGTATGTAGCACTATTAACTATAATCTTAATTTCATTAACGTCTGAATAACTGAAGTATTCCATGCAGTATGTACCGCAACTAACATAATCTTGATTTCATTAACCGTCTGAATAACTGAAGTATCCATGCTTGGCGAATGATTGTTCTTTGTCCTTCAGTTTTCTAATAGTTTTAAGCTGTAAAGGTAAAAGTTACGTTAAACTCCATTTTATGCGCCTAAAACGCATAGGGCATATGTAGCTGGACCCATACTTGCATAGACCAAACGTCACTCTGTGGCTGATGTGGCCGGTATCACACCCGCCACCTTCAACATTACGTGAGGGTAATTTCCACGCGTTTGAACATGAATACTGTCAGACATGATTATAATGTCAATGTATACCTCTTCACTGCACATTCACGCGCACACGCACACACATGATAACTATGTTAAATGGACATAAAGAGGCTGGGAAAAGCTCCAGAAAGTTGAAACTGGCCACCCGCTACGAGCACTTGGAAATATAGACTCTAGTACTATCATCCAATACAAACACTTGAAATATAGACTCTAAGTACTATGCTCCAGTACAAACACTTGGAAATATATCTAAGTACTATGCTCAAGTACAAACACTTGAGAATATAGACTCTAAGTACTATGATCCAGTACAAACACTTGGGAATATAGACTCTAAGTACTATGATCCAGTATAAACACTTGGGAATATAGACTCTAAGTACTATACTCCTGTACAAACACTTGGGAATATAGACTCTAAGTACTATGATCCAGTACAAACACTTGGGAATATAGACTCTAAGTACTATACTCCAGTACAAACACTTGGGAATATAGACTCTAAGTATTATGATCCAGTACAAACACTTGGGAATATAGACTCTAAGTACTATACACCAGTACAAGCACTTGGGAATATAGACTCTAAGTACTATGATCCAGTACAAACACTTGGGGATATAGACTCTAAGTACTATACTCCAGTACAAACACTTGGGAATATAGACTCTAAATACTATGCTCAAGTCCCATAAACTAGGTCTCTGTAACGATCTCTTGAAAATACTGGTCTCATATACCAGGTCTCATCGCGACCACTTAGAAATACTCGCACAGAATACTAGGCACCCGTCTCGAACATTTGCGAATAATAGTCCAGGGCTCCCGTTACCAACACTTAAGAATACTTGTCTTCCGTTATGAACACACGGGAATAACTGTCCCAAATTGGGGACCCAGTATACCGGAGTGTCAAATATGTCATGGTCTAACAGTTCACACTAGCGGCACTATCGACTATGGCACCTGGTTTATATTATGTATCTGATATACGCAAGTGCACACCCCGCCCTAAGCTTTGGTCGGGCAACTGGTCTAGGATCGAAGCTCCGAGAGGCGGGCAGTTAGAGCATTGCCCTGCTGATCCGGCAGCTTCTGCAGCTTGTTTTGTTCCAGATGTATTGGTGTTAACTTGCCTCTGGAGTAAACTAGACAGGCTGAGATAAGGATTATGCTGTATGGGCAACACTTGGTCTCTACAATTCAGAGAGGTATAACTCCATCCCTGGCCTCCACAATGGGTTGTAGTTAGTGTGCCTTTTTTGAAGCACATTGTAACAGACTGTCGCCTGTCCAAACAGCAAAGTGCCCGTAAGTAAGATATGCGCAGAATGGGAACCACGGATCCTGGATGGCTAGAACGCTTGCCTGTCCGTCCGATGGTCGTGTGTTCGAATACCTTTTGAGAATTTTACGGTCACTGGCATCAAACACCATTGCCAGGCCAGTCTTTTCAGAGAAAGGTATTCCGTCTGTTCAGATGCCCTCTCCATCAGATCACAGAGATAGATATTCCGTCTGTTAAGATGCCCTCTCTACCAAATCACAGAGATAGATATTCCGTCTGTTCAGATGCTCTCTCTACCAAATCACAGAGATAGATATTCCGTCTGTTCAGATGCCCTCTCTACCAGATCACAGAGATAGATATTCCGTCTGTTCATATGCCCTCGCTACCAGATCACAGAGAGAGCTCACTAAACAACATACAATTCTATAAACATAGCTCTATCGGGATTCAAACCCGCCGCCGTCAACTGACAATAATTCTTAGAGAGATGAACAAATGTACTTGAAATAATTGGCTGCTTGTGCTCCTCAGGTCAATGTTTCCGTCTACCGAAAAGGATGCCTAGAACTACTGACGTGTGTCCAGGATGAGACTGGAGACCGCTATATTGAAAGCGTCAAAGTCTCTCTCTCGGCCAATAGCCACTGTCCTGACACACCGCAACCACGCCCTGTTTGTGACGATGGTTTCCAGTGGGATAAGAATGGCAAAGAGTGCATCAGTGAGTCATGTGTTATTTATTATCTCTCACACACACACACGCACACACACACACACACACACACACACACACACACTCACACAAATGCACATTTGAATGCTCTACGTGTGTACATACATTTGAATATTCCACTTGTGTACATACATTTGAATACTCCACTTGTGTACATACATTTGAATACTGTACTGTAAGTCAACATGACCGAATGGATAAGAAAGCATGTTCTTTAACAAAATCAGGTGTGCTGATGCCGAGGTAAAGGGTTCAACCCCTACGCTGGACAGTTGGACTAAAATGTTGACCTTTTGTCTTTGATTGGGGACGTAAATTACAAGTAGCTCTGAAGGATTACTATTTTGATCTGGGACACGGAAAACAACTAATAGAATTGCCAATACATTACACACACTTCTTAATTAGTGCATGAGAAGAATATTGGGTCTAAAATGGTATGACAAAATCATCAGTACGGCCCTCATAGAGACAACAAGGAAGTAAATATGACAGGGTAGATAATAGGGAAGAACACTGATCACCACAACTCATAATGCTTTGGTCTTTATATATGAATCTCAACTCTTGACATGCCACTGGCAGTACAAGGTATGGAACAGCTCTCACCATCAACATTATTGTCATATTTTGGTCTTTATATGAATCTCAACTCTTGACATGCCACTGGCAGTACAAGGTATGGAACAGCTCTCACCGTCAACATTATTGTCATATTTTGGTCTTTATATGAATCTCAACTCTTGACATGCCACTGGCAGTACAAGGTATGGAACAGCTCTCACCGTCAACATTATTGTCATATTTTGGTCTTTATATGAATCTCAACTCTTGACATGCCACTGGCAGTACAAGGTATGGAACAGCTCTCACCGTCAACATTATTGTCATATTTTGGTCTTTATATGAATCTCAACTCTTGACATGCCACTGGCAGTACAAGGTATGGAACAGCTCTCACCGTCAACATTATTGTCATATTTTGGTCTTTATATGAATCTCAACTCTTGACATGCCACTGGCAGTACAAGGTATGGAACAGCTCTCACCGTCAACATTATTGTCATATTTTGGTCTTTATATGAATCTCAACTCTTGACATGCCACTGGCAGTACAAGGTATGGAACAGCTCTTACCGTCAACATTATCACCACAACTCATAATGCTTTGGTCTTTATATATGAATCTCAACTCTTGACATGCCACTGGCAGTACAAGGTATGGAACAGCTCTCACCGTCAACATTATTGTCATATTTTGGTCTTTATATGAATCTCAACTCTTGACATGCCACTGGCAGTACAAGGTATGGAACAGCTCCTCACCGTCAACATTATTGTCATATTTTGGTCTTTATATGAATCTCAACTCTTGACATGCCACTGGCAGTACAAGGTATGGAACAGCTCTCACCGTCAACATTATTGTCATATTTTGGTCTTTATATGAATCTCAACTCTTGACATGCCACTGGCAGTACAAGGTATGGAACAGCTCTTACCGTCAACATTATCACCACAACTCATAATGCTTTGGTCTTTATATATGAATCTCAACTCTTGACATGCCACTGGCAGTACAAGGTATGGAACAGCTCTCACCGTCAACATTATTGTCATATTTTGGTCTTTATATGAATCTCAACTCTTGACATGCCACTGGCAGTACAAGGTATGGAACAGCTCTCACCGTCAACATTATTGTCATATTTTGGTCTTTATATGAATCTCAACTCTTGACATGCCACTGGCAGTACAAGGTATGGAACAGCTCTCACCGTCAACATTATTGTCATATTTTGGTCTTTATATGAATCTCAACTCTTGACATGCCACTGGCAGTACAAGGTATGGAACAGCTCTCACCGTCAACATTATTGTCATATTTTGGTCTTTATATGAATCTCAACTCTTGACATGCCACTGGCAGTACAAGGTATGGAACAGCTCTTACCGTCAACATTATCACCACAACTCATAATGCTTTGGTCTTTATATATGAATCTCAACTCTTGACATGCCACTGGCAGTACAAGGTATGGAACAGCTCTCACCGTCAACATTATTGTCATATTTTGGTCTTTATATGAATCTCAACTCTTGACATGCCACTGGCAGTACAAGGTATGGAACAGCTCTCACCGTCAACATTATTGTCATATTTTGGTCTTTATATGAATCTCAACTCTTGACATGCCACTGGCAGTACAAGGTATGGAACAGCTCTCACCGTCAACATTATTGTCATATTTTGGTCTTTATATGAATCTCAACTCTTGACATGCCACTGGCAGTACAAGGTATGGAACAGCTCTCACCGTCAACATTATTGTCATATTTTGGTCTTTATATGAATCTCAACTCTTGACATGCCACTGGCAGTACAAGGTATGGAACAGCTCTCACCGTCAACATTATTGTCATATTTTGGTCTTTATATGAATCTCAACTCTTGACATGCCACTGGCAGTACAAGGTATGGAACAGCTCTCACCGTCAACATTATTGTCATATTTTGGTCTTTATATGAATCTCAACTCTTGACATGCCACTGGCAGTACAAGGTATGGAACAGCTCTCACCGTCAACATTATTGTCATATTTTGGTCTTTATATGAATCTCAACTCTTGACATGCCACTGGCAGTACAAGGTATGGAACAGCTCTCACCGTCAACATTATTGTCATATTTTGGTCTTTATATGAATCTCAACTCTTGACATGCCACTGGCAGTACAAGGTATGGAACAGCTCTCACCGTCAACCTTATTGTCATATTTCGTTCACAGAATCTCCGGTCGGTTGTGCTGAAGGCTTTAACCCTGTAGGTGATGTTTGTTTGGCTACTGTACTCACGCCTAAGCACCTGGCAGGTTGCCACTGACCAGTGCAGAGACCGCGATGCCGTGCTTATTGATGCCAGCTTCGATGAGGCGCTGGCTGCAATCAAGCAAGTCCTTCTTCAGGCTACAGTGGGTAAGTTTAACAGGTCTATCGGCTTTATTCTACCAGTGTTTAGATTGTAAACAAGTATGGTTAAGTGTCTCTGTTGTATTTCATACAAGCCCATCGATTCCAGCTAAGTGATGTTGTTATGTCATTTAAACTATACCGACATTCCCTGTGGTTAAGCACTAAGTTCTCTCTTTACTTAGTAGCTAAGCACATTCCTGTCTGAATCTCCACTTACCAACTTACCTAGCTATCCAACAGTTCTACCCCACACAGCTGCATTATAACCAGAAGTTGTGTACCCTTTCTGCATCATTTCCTTAGTTACTTGTTTATCTGTAACCATCAGTATTAGAACTCTTCGCTGGCTGTTGAAGTTGAGGAGGTGCATTTATGGCAATGTCCCGAGTGTTGTGATGTCAGTTATTGACTCAACAAAACTCTTGTTTATATATACTGTTGTAGTAACAATATGTTTGTTTCCTTTTATATGTGTGTGATTATTTGTTGTATCAGTGTCGACAGGTTTTGACAGATGAAACGTTGGACATATGTAGCTTGGTTTCCATCTTCCCTTAGGCGGGTTTATGTAAGAGATAACGAAATTAAGAACAGGAACAGGGTTAATATAGACGGAGACTGTTGGTGAACAGTGAGATAGACTGTTGGTGAACTGTGAGATAGACTGTGGGTGAACAGTGAGATAGACTGTTGGTGAACAGTGAGATAGACTGTTGGTGAACAGTGAGATAGACTGTTGGTGAACAGTGAGATAGACTGTGGGTGAACAGTAAGAGACTGTTGGTGAACAGTGAGATAGACTGTTGGTGAACAGTGAGATAGACTGTGGGTGAACAGTGAGATAGACTGTGGGTGAACAGTGAAATAGACTGTTGGTGAACAGTGAGATAGACTGTGGGTGAACAGTGAGATAGACTGTGGGTGAACAGTGAGATAGACTGTGGGTGAACAGTGAGATAGACTGTGGGTGAACAGTGAGATAGACTGTTGGTGAACAGTGAGATAGACTGTGGGTGAACAGTGAGATAGACTGTGGGATGAACAGTGAGAGACTGTTGGTGAACAGTGAGATAGACTGTGGGTGAACAGTGAGATAGACTGTTGGTGAACAGTGAGATAGACTGTGGGTGAATAGTGAGATAGACTGTTGGTGAACAGTGAGATAGACTGTTGGTGAACAGTGAGATAGACTGTTGGTGAACAGTGAGATAGACTGTTGGTGAACAGTGAGATAGACTGTTGGTGAACAGTGAGATAGACTGTTGGTGAACAGTGAGATAGACTGTGGGTGAACAATGAGATAGACTGTTGGTGAACAGTGAGATATGAGTTGCGAGTCACTACAACGAACAATCAGATCGTGTCTCGTGTATATAGGTCTGCAAAATATAAAAGAGAACTGAAATGGTAAAGATGATGAAATCCACCCATGGAAAAGATCTGAGAACTGACCAAACAGTACGTTAACAATAACCATCATTTATACAAATCCACAATAATTTAGAGACATTTCAGTGCTTGAAGAAGGGCGTCAAAAAAGCATGTGTATTAACTCCTGATTGTTTTCCTGACACGATGGTAAGCTTAGACACATCTACATAGAAGACATGCCGAGGAATACAGTCAGTTATATATTAACTGTTAGTTAGTTAGTTAGTCGTGGTTCCAACTTCACGGCAACGGGTCGTCCCCATATTGTTCCGTTCCTGTGCCAGTTAATATCTCACAAAATGCTCCTCACTGTCCAATGTGAACAATGGAATAGACAGGAGCCTCGGCAAGCCAACAGCCCGCACAGGTACACTGTGCATAATGCCGCCGCCAGAATGCCAACACAAAAGTCCTCCATGAAAAATACAGTTCATCGTCGATGTAAACGGCAGTCACCAGAAAGACTTCATTGACCCGGGTTTTATCCCATATGGCTCGGTCTCTTTCCGCAGGACGACCCGCCGAAAGCGCCTCACAAAGCACGAACTCCGTAGCTCCAGCGGCGACTCCCAGGAGTCTCCTGAAAAATGCACCCGTGAGCCGAAAAGGCAAACCAGTCAATCCAGCAACAACCGGCCGCCATCGTTCCGAACATGCAGTTCACGCTACAAACAACCGCGGACAGATGTAAAAGCATTCCACGCGAAACTCACAGCTCACAGTGTCGCGCCACACACTCACTCAGTAGCAGGGCGACGGAACCATATCCTCCTTAGTCGCCTCTTACGACGTGCATGGTAGGCAACAGTGATACTATTCTTTTCTCCCCCGTTTGGGGCCCGGCAACACACGGGCCTATATATTAACTGATTCACTGCCAAACAAAAAGTAGGGTTTGGCCCAAACATTATACACAATCAAATGACCAGGTATTATACTGTAAATTTCTATTCTATGGGCATTGCTATTGCTGAAGATACCACAAAAACAAAATAAATATCACGATGCACTAGTATGGCGATATATCGTCCTTGTGTTCAGATGGGAGGTCACATTTGGCGATATAGCAGCGAATCAGCTAAAGACAATTAACGTTATGATCATGACACCGCCTTGGTAGCAATTAGTCAGACAAAACTACAGACAGTTGTCAACACGGTAGCTTTAAAATGTTACGATAATGACTTCAGCTTGAATAATAGGAATACAGAAGTAATGTAACATGAAAGAAACAGACTCATGCCCAAACGTGCAATTAGAGTCATTAGTATTAATTTGGAGCGAATACAGAAGTTGAAATGTGCAAGTGCGTGGATACAATCAGATGGAAGATGTATCACACAATGGGACAGTTAAAAACTGCATTTTATAAAACGATCAAGTTAGACTAGGAAAATCACAGAAATGAATGCATTCATAACACAATACTGGACAGCATCTGAATGAGACATATCTTATTTATTATAGTACAGACCCACTTCAAAATGAGGTTCAATCTTCCTCTAAGGCCACACTTGTCAGTTTCCAAAATAGCTTATCATAGGTTTATATTTCCCTTCCAACGCAGCCGTGCCGTGATCATGTCCGTCCGTGATGTCCTTTCTATACAGACTCACTGTAGATAGTACATGCTTCTGATGACGTCTGTGCTCATCCACGCTGCTATCTGTGCCCACTGGGATAAGTCGTTGTCAGAGGCGAGTCGTTTCATGATGACAAGCCGTACTGGAAGGCGGTTCGGCTCTTGATAGTGTAACAAACAGTATTGTTGAAGACAGCGTCGGGATCAATCACCATACCTTGTTAAACAGTGGTTAAACATCACAGTGATAGCACTTCCTTTGTTTCTCTCTTTCTCTCCGCGACGTTTGAAATGTACATCAGGTTCCCACACACACACACACACACATATATATATATATACACACGCGCGTGCGTGCCTACTCACACACACACACACACACAGTCGTATGTCTTTCACTTAGGCGAATTTAACACTGTGTGCCACTTTTCTTATGATATATTTATCACTATGCTTTTTGTGCTCAGGCAAACTTCGTAAAACTCTCTGACCTCTTTCGCTAGCTGACCACGAATATCCATGAGAATTATTAAGACTGATAGTTGGATCAATTAAAGCTAGCTTGAGGTACAGTAAATAATCAAGTTAACCCATTGTCACCCTTTCAATTATTTACGCATTTCGTACTGTCCATACATTAACTCTTAAGCACATATTGACAGTACATAGACTGTTAGACATGCACTGACAGTGTTATATCTGTCCTGACAATAGAAGACATGAACTACGTACGATACATCAAAGCCAGGCCATCTACTCTCACATCTGCTGCGCTGAATTTCAACCCAGATGTCGGGATTGCGAGAATGCATTCACTACCCCAAGATCTCATACGCGGATACATGCGTTCACATGTTGTCTGCCGGCTTTGTGGCCAAGGGGTTACAGGCGCAGTTCGTAATCCCGCATACCGCGTTTAAAACACAGCTGTGGGCGATATCGCAGCAGACCCGCCTTGCGTTGTTTCCCCAACCAAGGATATGAGTGCCGGTGGTTCAGAAAGCAATAACAAACTACTTAACATAAACTGGTCAAGAAATCACGAATAATTGTGGGCTTGACTGCAGTGTCTGTGAAGGATGTGCAACTAACTTACCTCTATATTTTCAGAATGCGTGTACGTCCGTGGTACGGTAAAACCAGACGTGCCAAGCAGCCCCAGCGGACAGTCTTCTGGAGGGAGCAATGGCAACACTGGAAATAATAGCCCTAGATTTCGGTCATGTCTGAACAATGAACAGAAAAAGAACAAGGTATTGACCAATCATAACTGTGGAGACAAAGTGGAGAGCAAGATCAAACCAAACACTCGCCTGGTATCCGATGACGTGAAACCTGGCACAAATTATAATCTGGGTGCATACCTGGTTGGTGCAAATGTCAGCTTCTCACCTGTAGGGTGTAGCACCAAATGCGCGTTCATCTGTCAGTCGGGTAAGTGTTGCTACCATCCGTTCATTTACTCCATCATCGTTACCATTATAGACTTGCAACGTAACTTCTCCTGATTCTCTTCTTCTTCTTCTTCTTCACTCCTCCTCATTTGATCTCATTAACTACGCATCTCATTATATTTAAACTTCTTCTTCTTCTTCAGCGTTCCGAGCCATTGACGTTCTATGCTGCAGATACAATCCGTCTCCATTCGTCTCTTTCACGATTCTCTGCCAAGAAAAACAGCTTCCATATTTCAGCACTCTCTTCCTTACATTTAATGATAGTGACTTATTGCATGAGACTGGCTAGCATTTCTCTGTAACACAAGCAGACAGAGGTTCTATAGACATTGAGAATGAAAACAGAGCTGGTGGAAACAAATTTAATACGTGGTTACATTCAAGACGTAGCTGGGCCTGCTGTAGCCCACTGGCTACATTCAAGACGTAGCTGGACCTGCTGTAGCCCAGTGGCTACATTCAAGACGTAGCTGGGCCTGCTGTAGCCCAGTGGCTACATTCAAGACGTAGATGGACCTGCTTTAGCCCAGTGGCTACATTCAAGACGTAGCTGGACCTGCTGTAGCCCAGTGGCTACATTAAAAATGTAGCTCGACCTGCTGTAGCCCAGTGGCTACATTTAAGAAGTATTTGGACCTGCTGTAGCCAAGTGGCTAGCACGCTTGCCCGCTGGTACGGTGATCTTGTGTTCGAATCTAAATCGAGGTTTGTTTATAAAATTAACCTAGCTCCCAGGTTCACAAGCTTAACATGAGTACCCTGAAACGTTCTGAGAAATAAAGATGCCAGACGTAATATTGACCATGTTATCATTCTCAATTTGTCTATAACAATATGGGGGATAGCACAATAGGCAAGATATAACTATAACTGAGTTATATTATTGGTTCAGATGACAGTAATGTTATAGCACTCGGGTGTTGTTGGTTCAGATGACAATGAATCTATAGCAGGCTGGTGTTGTTGGTTCAGATGACACTAAAGTTATAACAGTCTGGTGTTGTTGGTTCAGATAACACTGAAGTTAGTTACAACAGTCTGGTGTTGTTGGTTCAGATGACCATCCATCCATCCATCCATCATGTGCCATGTCGATAAGCGTGGGCGGTCATGTTTTGCCATCTCACTCGATCACCAGAGTCATGGATCAGCTCTGTGTTTCTGTCTCGACCATGCCACGTGGCCAAGCCATCCAGGTATTTACTTCTAGGTCTTCCCCTTGGTCTCTTCCCTTCGATCTTGCCAGTTGTCACCAAGTTCTCCAGTTCATTTCTTCTCATAACACGCCCAAATAATTTTGACTGTCTACGTCTAATGTCTCTAATCAGTTTACGATCTTCATTTGTTTCTTGTAGGTCTTGTTCATTGGTTTCTCTGTCTGTCCTTGGTATTCTTTGCATTTTCCTCAGAAACCCAATTTCCACAGCCATCAGATGTTTTTCAGATTGTCTGCTCATTGTCCACGCTTCACAGCCATATAAAAGTATAGGTTCTATGTAGCACTTCAACACTCTTTTTCTCATTTCAATTGATATCTTTTTATTGGCCAGTATGTTTTTAATCTTGTAAAAGGCTACCTTCGCAATGGCAATTCTTGTTCTAATCTCTTCAAGGCATCTCCCATCAGATGTTATGACTGTTCCGAGATAGCTGTACCGATTCACTTGTTTAAGAACATGCCCATTTACTTGTATATTACATTGTGGTATTTCTTCCTTCCTAGTGACGACCATAATCTGTGTCTTCGTAAAATTCAATTCTAACCCTTGTTGTTCACTGTGTGCAACAACCGCATCTACTAAATGCTCCAGGTCCTGTTCATTGTCTGCAATCAAGACTGTATCATCCGAATATCTAATGTTATTGATGCATCGTCCCCCAAAGTTGATTCCTTCCATATCTTCTATATTTCTGAAAATATTTTCACTGTACAGGAAAAAAAAAAAAAAAAGATCTGGAGATTTGTTTGATCAAGTTCAGATGACACTGAAGCTATAACCGTGTGATATTTTTATTATTGCTGCTGCACATTTAGAGCGTGCCCCTGGATTCTCCAAGCAATGAGTGCAAGACGTTGGGGTTTATTCTCATTTTGGGGAGTCACTGTGATCCGCATGCAGTCTTGCAGCTTGCATAGTCTGACTCCTTGAATACTTCCTCACAACGGCAACCTGGTCGACCATGACTTCGTTTGCTAGTCTGTTGTCTGCACAGGATGCCCGACGTAGAGGTATAGCGAGGTATTTGTTGACAAACTGGGGACTTGGTCCATCGGCCACGGTGTGGTGTGATAATAATTGAAAGGAAAGCTTGATTAGTGCTGCTCCTGTAGCCTTTCATCTTCCATTGGAGAAAAGACTTTGCACCGACTCACCTCAATTTATATCTAGCTTTGGTCATGGTTTGCTGGATTCTACAGCTAAATTTGTTTACTAGCTGTGGTAGGTAACCCCATGCCAACCCTCCTTAAATGCCTCTTACAGCATGTATGGATCGTATATGTACATACGTACTTCTTTTTCTTAACAGAAAATCTGTCTGATGATGATTATGACAACGAAATTAATTGTAGCACTTCTGACTATTTTGACAATGATGGCAAGAGTAAACGGGATACAAATCCAATTTCTGTAAGTTAAATTGTATATATTTATTTTTGCATTTGTGTTTCTTTGATGTATATCTCTATGAATTTTTCTGCATAAACACTTGTTAGGCAATGCATGTAGGAATCAGTCTCTACAATAAACATTGCCAAAGCTACAACCTAGCAGCATCATATACTCTGGTAGCCCAGGGTATTCGCAACATAGTCTCAGAAACTGTTAGCTCCAAGTTCTTCCCAGTTTGTTCATGCTCCATAATTTATTGCCATTGCGCAAAGCAAGTTGTGTATAACATTTCAGTACTCTCTGACATGTAATGGCAATTACCTAGTTACATACGATATCTTTAATTTTCTGACATGAGAATTTGCTTATCCTAGTCTGCTCTTAGCCGGCTTCCTGGCCTAGAGGTTAGAGACTTTTCTCCGCAGTCTCATCCTGGACACACGTCAGTAGTTCTCTCTCGTAAGTAACGTGACGACGGTAAGAATCACCAGTGGTTCGAATCGCGTCGGTAACTTACGGGGTATGTGAGCCGGCCGCTCAGAAAGCAATGGCAAACTACTGAGCGTAATCTTGCCATGAAATCAGCAATCAGCTGAAAGATGCTGATGTTGGCTGCGATGTCCTGTAAAGGATATGCAAACATTTATTTGGTCTGCTCTTAACGTGCGTCACATATTGTATATTATGGACTGAATGGTTCGATGTGCAATGAGGGATGATCTGTCGACTGACTAACTAACTAACTTACTAACTAACTAACTAACTAACTAACTAAACTAACTAACTAACTAACTATCTAACTAACTAACTAACTAACTAACTAACTGACTAACTAACTAACTAACTACCTAACTAACTAGCTAACTAACTAACTAACTAATTAACTAACTAACTAACTAACTACCTAACTAACTAACTAACTAACTAACTACCTGACTGACTGACTACATACCTAACAAACTAACTAACTAACTAACTAACTAACTAACTAACTACCTAACTAACTAACTAACTACCTAACTAACTAACTAACTAAGTAACTAACTAATTAACTAACTAACAAACATATCGTATATATGATGTTATGATTGCCCATCATCATCATGCGAACGTCGCCCTTATCACGGCCCGCGGAACACCCTCACGATCAATTTCCATTTCTGCCGCCTCATGTACCTTCTTGTCCAAGGTCCCTGAAGTGATACGTGTCTTATCTTCATGCTGATCGACCTATTCCTCTACTTCCAGGAACCAGGCCTTCTATCACAGTTCTCCCCAAGCTAGTGTGACTCTTTAACATGGCTAAAGTATGTCAGTTTCCCAGACATTACACTGTTTATGTTCAGATCTTGTGGAATGTCAGTATTGTTCCTATACTTGGTCTACTATATTTTAATAACTTTTCAGTAGCATTTGAGCTCAGAAGCCACGATTGTCTTCTTTAGTGATCGCAAAATTGTCCATGACTCACGTCCACATGTTGCCACAGGAAAATGCATGTTGCAAAATTGTTCATGATTCATATCCATATGTTGCCACAGGAAAGTGCATGTTGCACAATTGTCCATGATTCACATCCACATGTTGCCAAGGAAAATGCATGTTGCAAAATTTTCCATGATTCACATCCACATGTTGCCAAGGAAAATGGATGTTGCAAAATTTTCCATGATTCATATCCATATGTTGCCACAGGAAAGTGCATGTCCTCAAAACGTTACTTGTTTTCTGGCGTTGTGTCATGGTCCCATAGGCTTATTAATCTCCTGGTTGCTATTGCCCAGCTGCCTTCAAATTTACATGGGCACTCATATTTAAGCATATGTCTTAGGCATATGGAAGGTTGTCAATGATGTCCACATTTCGTAATTGTTGGTTCAGATGCAGTGTAGAAGAGAGTTTACACATACAATCCATATGCTTCTCCCAATGTCCTGTCTTCTGTGTGGAAATTACGCTTGATGGTTATTGATGCATGCCTTGCTGTATCTGACAGAACCAGAACTCCAAGTGTAGAGTATGCAGCAAGCCAAGGAGTGTGACACTGATACCTGTAAACAAGACAGCAGGAGCAGGTCACACAACGTGTGAAAAGACTAAATATGGATTCGAACGCAAATGTGAATCTGGACAAAATTTTCCCGAGGAGATCGCAAAGATCAGGTGTCCGCGAGGCAAGTAGTTACGTCAGTATATAATGTTGGTCTTTATTCAACATGTAATTTGTATCTGGGTGTTTGATTATAATTAGACACACTGATGATAATCCTCTAGCTCGCTTCATTGACTCATTATGAAGGAACGGCTGAGAATTAATTATTCCTCCTCTATCTCCGAGTCTGTTCTCAGTCTCACACTTCTTCCAGAGCTGCTATGTCGATTACCTCGTTGGTGGCACTCTCTTCTCGCGCTGCAACAATAAGATGATCCCACTCGTGCAGTGGTTACAGTAACACTGACCTGTACGTTGTCTCTCATCTAGTCCAGTAATGACTAGTCATGGCCTCTCTGCTCACATACCACACTTCTCTACTGTAAAAAGTGAGTTCTATCAGGGATTAACAATTCTCTCATGTCTCTAAACATCACCTCAATGCAACGGCTTCATATCCTTCCTTCAAGCACTGTCTCTAACATAGCACTATTGTTCGTAAAACATAGTACTAATGTTACTGACAGATACGTGATTTTACAGGTGGTAACATATAAATTCCACAACACTTTTAAGGCTAACGTAAGAGGGTTTGGGAGAATAATTGACTAACAGAGCGTACAAAAGTTCAATTATATAAAGCTTGTGTTGTTAGCACACTACATTATGGGTCTGAATCCGGGACCTTGTACTCACGACAGGAAAGAAAGTTGAATTCCTTCTATATGAGATGTCTGAGACGTATCCTGGGCGTATCGTGGAAAGACCACATAAGAAACAAACAGGTGCTTGAAAGAGCAGATATTACCACAGTGTACTCCCTCCTCAAGCAGAGACGCCACCGATGGCTGGGCCACGTATCTCGAATGGAGGATGAACATATTTCTAAATACCTCCTATACGGAGAATTAGCCACAGGGAAGAGGCCAACCGGAAGACCCCCAAATGCGATATAGGGATATGTGTAAACAAGATATGAAAAACCTTGGCATAGATCCAGACACGTGGGAAAGAGTTGCAACATACAGAAGTTCCTGGAGAAGAGATGTACGAAACGGACTGGTGCTCTTTGAGCGCAATCTGATCCAACAAACTGAGGATAAAAGACACAGGCATAAAAAATACAGTCATTTGCTGCGGCTCCTGCCTCGTAGTAAGATGCCGAAATTGTGACAGACATTGTCACTCTCACATTGGACTATACAGTCACCAGCGGTGCTGTCAGGTACCTCCCCAGCGGCACAACTCTATAGTCCTTGAAAGAGGCCTACTACTGCTACTAACATGTAAACATGCTACTAATGTTACTAACAGATACGTGATATTACAGGTAGTGATATGTAAACACTGTAGAACTTGCCTCATGAATAAATGATTGCATCTTTGACACTCTACTAGCAAACTCCGAAAGCAGCTGTGGATAATTTCAACATTCTTCCTGATGACAACATCCACTCTGCTTTGCTACTCAGCCAACCAGCTATTCAATGAACGTCAGCTGTCTGGCTCTCAGGTGTATCCTCCTCCTCTTTCTGTATTTTCCAATGAATACACTCGGTCCGAGGTCACTGCTTAGTGTCACCTCGCGCGTTTTAGCACGTTTAAGTTTTCTCATCGACTTCTTGCACACTTTTCTCTTGCATCATTCGACTGTCACTGTCATTCCTCCAAATCTTCCTCCTCTTCTCCCGATGATTCCTGACAGTATTACTATTTGAATTATATACTTTTAAGTGTGTTCTATATTCGTATATGTTTAATTATCTGAGCTCTGTACCTGTATGTGAGTTATATGGTTATATCTACTTGATGCACAAAGAAATCTTCAGCAAATTCTCAATGAAACGAGAACTGGTAAACAAAATGAAGGTTCAACAAACACCATATTGTGGGTTATACAAAGACGTAATGTATTATCAAAAATCCTACTCAAGGCTAAGGTGACAGGCGAACCTGACAGAGACAACTGTATACAAAGATGGTAACTTCAAGGTATGAACTAATCCTGGATTATCTACACATCCGCTATGACTAGGCCGTTATATGTGTAAAGTCGATTCTAGCCCTAGGCATCACAATTAACACGCTAAACACGACGGCGACCCCCCATGTTTCACAACTCGGTCTAAAGAGAGAAAATATTTCTGGAAATATCGCTTTATTTGCTTATATGTTTGTGGTTGCATCTTTGGCCAGTGTTTTCTCGGGTCTCAGAGAGGAAGCAAAGAATAAAACCTCCGTGGCCTTCCTTGCATGACGTAAGAAGCGACTTAGGGGGGGGGGGGGGGGGGGGGGGGGGGTTTGCCTGAGACTGTCCAGCTCATCTTATAGAACACTGCAGCTGGAGAGTATAACCAGGCATGGCCAAGTTTAAACCAGGCCTGGAATGAGATGGTTGAGGGCACATGCTCGGCTGGGAGATGAACAGAAGATGACGACGACCACGAAGAAGAAGGAGCGAAAAACGATCATCTGTAGATATCATGAATGCGATCCTGACGTGGAACAAATTCACTGCAGTCGAATTTCGATGTGAAGATGACGACTGGTTTGTTCTAAATGTGTGAATTTCTTTACCTGTGACATTAAACGTTATAATATTACTGGAATATTAATACAGCAATACATATTTTTTTTTTTTACACAGATGTGGATGAATGTGATTTGAACCTTCACAACTGCCACCCTAGCGCACAATGTCTCAATACACCAGACGGCTTTGCCTGTGTTTGCGGTAACAACACCCCACGCAAGGTTAATGGAGAGTGCCACAGTAAGTTGATGACATGCTTTTGCTGTTTGTGCACCCATAGAAGCCAAGTGATCTATTATATGTTATATGTTGTTGTTTAGTTTGTTTCTTGTTCGTTAGCCTTTCGATGCTCGTGTCTGACACCTATATAAACAAATGCCCCTAGCAGGGACGTGCTGTATGTATGTAAAGTGTTAGGACCATCATATATGTGTAGGTATGAGCCCACGGAGCCATGGGTAGCCAGGATTTTTATTTCATAGCGAACGACGAGCGCTGGAATAGAACCTTAGTCTGACCGCACTCTTGCTTTTTTTTCCCAGCGTACGTCCTATCCGTTATTCAAAAGCGCCCACCCACACATACACAAGTCTAATTCACTGATCAGGGCAATACACTGGCATTCAAACATACGTCGTAGGGGTAGAATTCCACGTTTGTTTGTGCAGTCTCTTAGCGTGGGTGCTGTGTAAACCTTTCATAATGTTTTGTGAAGGAACGGCGTCTAGAAAGTGAGTCAGTCGCCTCACTTAACCGATTCAGTGCCAGAAAAAGTAGATTTCGACCAACCATGATGCGCAATCACATGAAGAAATATTACAATGTAACTTTACAACCGTGGAGCAATAAAATTGCGGAAGATATCGTGAAACGAAACAAACAACACGATGACCCTAGCATGACAATATATCATCCTTCTGTCCAAATTACGGTCACATTTAGCGATATATTATCCTTCGGCACTGAATCAGTTCATTATGTAGTGGACTGCTAGGAGAAAAGGCCGTTAGTAGTAGCAGCAGTAGACATGCATTTCCCTGTTAAGTTGGGGGTCTTTGGTTCACCCTCTCTAGACGGGAGTGCTATATGAGCTTTCGTGAAGGGGAGACACACGTCAAGAATGATATTCAGCTCTCCTGATTATCAATGGTCTTATAAAGTAGAAGATCATCCTAGTAGCAGAATTTGATTTTTTCCCGCCTAATTATGCAGTGGGATAATCAAGTAGATGTCGTATCACTTCATACCCCTAGGCCAACCTATGTAATGAAGTGTAGAACGCATTTGTGTGATTTATGTCCGGGTGTCCAGGGTCGGGATATCTCCTTTAAAATGAGAAATAATGTACCTCCTCAGTCCGCTAGCTAACAGATAACTCTAATGCAAAGTGGAGCAGCCCTGTAGCTCCTCCTCCCCTCCACCTCCGACTCCCAAGTAGGGTCATCTAACCCCAGGTTGACAGCACCTTGCGCTGGTAGCTCGCCGTCCCCTCCACCTCCGACTCCCAAGTAGGATAATCTAACCCCAGGTTCACAGCACCTTGCGCTGGTAATATCAAGAGCACGGTCGTGCGCCGGTTCGAACCCTGGACCAAAGCTTGGCAAAGTGAGAGAAAGATTAGCCACCTGTTCCTCCTTGCTCCGATGCATACAAAATGTGATGGCGCTATCACATCATAGTCCCATGGCATGAAACTGCTTCCAGATTAAGAAGAAGATATGGTGGATAGAGATGGAGAGCAGGCGACATGTAGTTGTTGGTTATATTCTCAAGCTGGCTGTGTCAGTAGGCGGAGTATATATTTCTACAGAAACTGGCTACAGTCACCTATCCATTTGGTCACTGTCAAGAGAGAACACAATGGCAGACTACTTTCTTTACAAATGCCTAGAAAATCATGTCTGAACACATCAAGTCATTCTACGTGAACATTCAGAAGTTGTGGACAGACATGGCAACCAACACCACACGGCATGGATTATAAATTGTGAACAGACATGGCAACCAACACCACACGCCATGGGTTATAAATTGTGGACCGACATGATGACAAGCACCACACGGCATGGGTTATAAGCTGTGGACCGACAATGGTGACCAACACCACACGGCATGGGTTATAAATTGTGGAGCGAAATGATGACAAACAAAAGAAGGCATGGGTTATAAATTGTGGACCGACATGATGACAAACACCACACGGCATGGATTATAAATTGTGGAGCGGCATGATGACAAGCACCACACGACATGGGTTATAAATTGTGGACCGACATGATGATAAACACCACACGGCATGGATTATAAATTGTGGAGCGACATGATGACAAGCACCACACGGCATGGGTTATAAATTGTGGACCGACATGATGATAAACACCACACGGCATGGATTATAAATTGTGGAGCGACATGATGACAAGCACCACACGACATGGGTTATAAATTGTGGACCGACATGATGATAAACACCACACGGCATGGATTATAAATTGTGGAGCGACATGATGACAAGCACCACACGACATGGGTTATAAATTGTGGACCGACATGATGATAAACACCACACGGCATGGATTATAAATTGTGGAGCGACATGATGACAAGCACCACACGGCATGGGTTATAAATTGTGGACCGACATGATGATAAACACCACACGGCATGGATTATAAATTGTGGACCGACATGATGATAAACACCACACGGCATGGATTATAAGTTGTTGTGGACAGACATTAATGCTCTTGTCTTGTTTTCCCGAGGCACGTGTATGTGTGAGGTGACATTAATGCTCTTGTCTTGTTTTCCCGAGGCACGTGTATGTGTGAGGTGACATTAATGCTCTTGTCTTGTTTTCCCGAGGCACGTGTATGTGTGAGGTGACATTAATGCTCTTGTCTTGTTTTCAGAGGGAAGTACTTGCACAATGACTGGAACCACAGACAACGATGGACGTGTCTCCCATTTGAACAGCTTCAGTGGAATTCTAGGCCTCTTTAACTACTACAACTGTATGGTTAAACTGGCCGCAATATGCAGTAACTCACAAGAATGTAAGTATATATATATATATAGAATGGCTGTTATTGTTGCAATTCGGACCATGCTGAGCTGTCTAATCTTTTCCACCCAGGGTGATTGTTAGTTGTGTACTGTATGATGATCGAGGCTTCGGCACAGATTTGAATCGAGCTGTATTATGTTAGGAGCTGTTCAAGGATATATTGCAAATGTTATTGGTTTTTGAAGAGATTTTAAGAAAATATCGCAAAACATGTTGAGAATATGTTAGGAAATACGCCGTCGGGGATGTTTTAGAGGCTAATTAAAGTCATTTTTGAGATGGTGCTGGGGAAGATGTTACAGTGGCTGTTTTAGAGGCTTTATCTTCCTTCATACTAGAGAAAACCATTCACAGACAGTACTAATCAGAGTCCCTACTCAACGATAAATGGAATATACATCTAATTGCTCCATACCTGATCTTTTTATTGGGCACATCTGATTTGACCATTACAATTCTAATTCCAATTTTCAAAACAAAAATTCCAAATTCGGCCTCGTTCAACCTGCCTCTTCAGCTGTGGTTATTGTTGAGGTCCGTGGTTTTTGTGGGTTCATTCACCCTAATTCTTGTCTTGTGCTCTCTTACGAGTAAGTCCTATCTCGGACTGGTTATGTTGGTTTGTGTCTGTAACGCCAGCTGGGGGGTTGGTCGGCGGCTGTCCTTTGTGCTCGTCTCCTCTTGTGGTGTCTTTTGTTAGTGAAGGCTCCTGGCTCGTCTGGCTTGACTGGTTGCAGTCTTTATAAGGACTTTTTATTTGGTGTTTTTGCCTCCTTTTTAGTGTATTTTCTGTATGAGCTTTTCAATGTTTTCATTTTCCTCCTTGTGTTTTTGTTCTCTTTCGAGTCTGAGTTGCTGTTGTCTGTCGATTTCTTCCTCTGTAATCAACCACGGGACGATCTCTCCGTCATCTATATAGTATGGCCATGGGTGATCGTCATCCTCCCATAATGCTGGTTCTTCAGCGGTAAGGCATGGCATTGATTTCCCCTTGAGTTTCTTGTACTTCTTTGCTTGTTCATCCATGCGCCTCTGTATTCCTTGCACTTGAGTTCATGTATCCTTTTTCTCTCTGCAATTTCTTCATCGGTAAATACTGGCGGTATCGGGGCGTCCTCTCTGCCGTCGTCAGGGTGCTCATCTCGGTTTTCTTCGGATGTCTGGCGTGATATCGGCTTCCCTTTGACTGTTTCGGGCGTCGTGGTTGGGCTGCTGGCTTTCGCTTGCGATTCAGGCTCGGTCTCTTGGTTTTCACCTTGTGGTTTCTCTGTAATTTCTTGTACGGCTTCTTTTGTTTTATTTCGGAGTTCCATTTCAGCTTTCTGTAGTTCTCCCTCTGATTTACTGGCGTGTAGGATTTCTTCGTTCTTCTTCTTAATCAGCGCCATATGTTCCACTTCTTGCTTGATGGTTTGCTGGATCTCCTTCATTTCCGCCAGTAGTTTTTCGTTGTCGCTGGTCGGAGTCGGCGTCAGCAGTGCCTTGACTTGTTTCTTCAACTCGTCTATCTGTTTTTGCAGTTGATCTCTTTCAGCTTGTGCTATACCCGTGGCTGTCTCGCACCTCCGCATTGCTTCGTTGTATGGTGTCTTTGTGATGATGGCGAGCTTTAATACGTCTCTGTGTCGTTGCAGGTACGGACAGCCCAAGTATCTTGCTCCATGCTTGCCCAGGCAGTTGGCGCACTTTCTTTTGTTGTTGGGTGCTCGAAAGTCTGTGTCCAGCTTGGCCAGCGGACACTCCTTGAAGGCGTCGTGATCGGCGCAGTACCGGCAGATTTCCGTCTTACTGCGACTCGCTGTTCTGCTGTGGCCAGCCTCTGGCATCTTGAGCGTTGATTGATTCTTGGGATGAATATCTCTGGTTGTTGTATTTTCTTGTTGACTGATACTGTGGCCAGCATCTCTTTGCCCTCTGTCGTCACCACAGCCAGCCTGGTTGGGATCTTTAAGTATGTCAGGATCCACTCAAGATTCGGATGTCGAGATTCTCTTCTTGTAGCTGCTTTGTGATTTGGTCGTCTGACAGCTCCACTTGAATACGCTTGATAACCCATCTGACTGTTTTTGTGTCGGTGTTTCCGACTCTGGTGTCTTTCTCCTCCTTCTCCGCTGTGTTGGCTCTTGATTGTTATGGGTTGTCGTCGATCTTCCTCGTGGTGGCTGCATTAGTAACTGTAGTTTCAGGTTCTTTGTTGCAGTTCACATGAAAGTTCTCTCCTTCCGTCTTCTTTACGGCTGTGTCGGCTCCCACGCTGCCTATCTTGGAAACCGCGTGTCTTTTGGTGTTCTTCCGACGTGCCATTTTCCCCCGTATCAGGCTTCTTGACTTTTTTGGCGACTTGTCTTGATAGCGCTCGCAGTGCGAATGACAAAGACGATTCCCGACGACGACGTGATTGGACCACCATAATCTCCAAGCCTATATACCGTTTCTTATCTAGTTGCCGTCTTTTTCTATTCTCACTCTGCGTTTATTCCCCGGGATCACGCTTCCCTGGGCCGTTCTGACGGGAGGTGTTTTTCCTAGCCCAGCCGTGGTGACTGTCCTTTCACACCGTTGACAGTAGCAAGGTTCATTATCAGTCCAGCACTTCGCACCTTTTACACCTTTGCTCCGCTGGACAGACATGTTATCAGCGTGAAGGCTCCATTCAATCTGGCAATATGGTTAACTCGGGAGTCTTATTACGCAGGAAATTCCACCTGTACTCTGCTGATAAACATATGCTTTCTAAGGCGCCACTTTTGAACTTGCTCAAACATAGAAACCAGACCGTTGTCGTTTTGATCTACTCGGGCGCAATGTTGCGTCAGTTTCTTAAATGTTGAGAATACAGTTTATTCTTCTGCTCATTCCTCCTTTGTGTTTTGTGGAACTAGAGGCAGTCTGGTGGAATCGCGGCATTCTATGACAGTGACAAAGGACAAACATCACATTAGTGATAAAGGACAAACATCACATTAGTGATAAAGGACAAACATCACACTAGTGGTAAAGAACGAATAACACACCAGTGGAAAAGGACACACACCACACTGGTAGTAAATGGACGAACAATACACAGGCTGTAAAGGACAAACATCACACTAATGGTAATGGACGAACAGCACACAAGTGATAAAAAACTAACATCAGACTAGCGGTAATTACCAACAAAGGTAATTTTTAAAAAGAAATATGCTGTTCGGGTGACAGGCTATCTGAACAATAGAGGATACTCACTTATTCTCACAACCATCAAAGGCAAATGTCAGAAACCATCCAGGTGAAAGAAGAAGTCCAGGAAAAATCACTACATTAAACTGCAAATAATACACTCATGAGCATATCAAAAATTTTGACCAGCGGGCTGACATGGTCAGAAATGTCCATACACATTTGGGACTGCAACTTTGCCATGGCGAGTTATGTGTTAGTATAAATGTGTATTTCAATACGGATGACTTCTTTGAAGGCGTCTTACGTGATTGCTAATCAACATAGATTGTTGACTGAATCTATCTGATTATTCCACAGACCTCAAAGCAGCTGGCATCCCTCTTGTCAGCACTTACATCACAAACAGCTTGACTGGAGGCCAACATAACGTGGCAGTTACTGGCTTTGTCTATTCAAACAACAACGTGTTTCAGTTCCTCATAACCATACCAGACCTCTTAAACGGTTACATCAGGGTAAGATTGGCTTGTTTTATCATTTATTATTGATGTACAATTTACAATTCATAATTTGTCGTTTATATTATTTTTATTTCTAATATATGTATCGTGTAGCCAATACATAAGTATTAACTTGTGTCGACAGATGTATATACATATGGGGTAAGCACCATATAGCCACAAGCGGGCGCTCTAGTGTAGTTGCAGGAGAATTGTTCTGCTAATATCATGAGCACGGTAGGACACGGTTCGTCGCCTGGGCTCATGGTCTGCGAAAGTGAGGGATCGATTGGCCACCTATTCCTTCTTGCATGTGGGTCTACAACAGGCGACGCGCTATCATATTATAGTGCGATAGCAGGAAACTGCTTGGGGGACAATTTGTGAATGTTAAAGATTATGTGGGAAAACAGGAGTTAATTGGCTGACAAGACTTTTTAATATAGCGTGGGAAGAAAGAAATGTTCCAGACGATTGGCAGCAGGCAATAATAGTACCAATATGGAAAAAGAAAGGACAATATGAGAGAATGCGAAACATACAGAGGTATATCACTGATGAGTCATATAGGGAAAATGTACGCAAAACTTTTGGAACAAAGAGTTAGACCAATAGTTGAACAACAGTTAAGGAAAGTACAATTTGGTTTCAGAAAAGGTAAAAGTTACACTGATGCACTATTCACACTTAGACAAATATGTGAAAGTTGAGCTGAGTTGAGTTTAGCTAAGAACCGACGTCACTGCACTCAGGACATTCCAATATGCGCTCCGTCCCCTCGTTCAACAGCCAGCGAAGAGTCACACTACTAATCGTTCCTCACCGTTATCTGACTGAAGGTTCTCCTGGTCTTCCCTCTCAGTTTTGAGATTCTACCAGAACCCCTGTCAATCCCCCGCAATCTCATCCTTTCCACATACGGGTTCTCAGTCTGTTCCTCCACCTTCTCCACCTGGTCCCACAGGCACATGACCACCTCTCCCTTGTCCATAGGTAATCGACCACCAAGAGGTGCATTCCCTAACAGCCTATCAGCCTGTTCATTCCTCCCACACTCCTGCATGGCAAGGGCAAAAATACCATACAATTCTTACAATCTGTGACCTCTGAAGCAAGGTGTGGAAAAAAAAAACCATCGAATAAAGTAACCAGCAAAATCGTGTGTTTGTAGATCAGGAAAAGCCTTTCGATAGAGTAGACAGACACAGATTATGGACCATCCTTAAAGACTATGGGATACAAGGGCAACTGCTAGAAAACATCATAGCCATGTACCACTCGCGCCGAAGTGCAGTTAGAACACAAGAAGGTATATCAGATATGTTCACAGTTAATACAGGAGTGAGACACGGATGTGTGCTCTCTCCCCTGCTATTTAATGTCTACATAGACAGAATATCCAAAGAAGCAATCCTTGACACAACAGATTCAGAAAATGTTGAACACTTTACTTCAGATGAAACAACAGACCTACATGGAATAAATGAACTTCTGTTTTCAGATGATCAGTGCCTGTTTTATAGCGATGAAGGCAGACTGCAAAATCTTACCATGTATTAATAATCTGAGTTCAACATGTAGCAGATACAATATGGGTATAAATACAGTGAAAACCGAAGTAATGCAAATAAGCAGATTTCCTGGTCCACTAAGTAAACAGATAAATAACACACCTCTGAAACAAGTTAAAGAATTCAAATATCTTGGAAGTATGATCACAGAAGATGGCAGATTGGACAGAGAAATCGAAATCAGATGTCAAAAAGCAAGTTCACTTACATATTAACTATCACCTTTACTGAAACATCCAAACATACCTATGTCCGCAAAACGACAGATAATAAACAGCGTATTCACACCAACCGTATGTTACCAATCTCAAACTTGGACATTATCCAAATCACTCTTACGCAAAATCAACACCTGTGAGATGAGATGCCTGAGGAGAGCTGCCAACTTAAAAATCCGAGACCGAGTAAGAAATGGTGTTATCAGATAGACCAACACCTTGTGCCACATTTATTGAAAGACAGAAGATCAAATGGTTTGACCATCTCGTTAGAATACAACATCAACTACCAGCACTGGCCTTACATCAAAGATCATTTGCGACGAGAGCAAGATTACGCCCGAGAAGAAAATGGATTGACAACATCAAAGACATTGTACAGTCACACGGAATGACACTATCCAGTGCCAACAATCGGGCGCTAGAACGCCAAGTATTCCTCCACACGACGCTTGACGGCAAAGTGAAAGATGATGATGATGATGATGATGATGATGATGATGATGATGATGACGACGACGGTGGTGGTGGTGGTGGTGATGATGATGATGATGATGCTGATGATGATGATGATGACCCAGTACTCTTCCAGCCATGAAACAAGGTCAGATATGAATAAATCATTTTAAATACTGAATAATGATTATGACTCAGTACCCAGAGCTCACCCAGCCTTGAAACAGGCTCAGATATGAATAAGTCATCTTCGTCACTGTAAGTCATCTTAAGTACTGGATATCAATTTATGTTTGTTCTTTGTGAACCCCCCTGAAGAATGAGTTGTAACTCTTAACTGATTCAGTATCAGACAACAAGTAACGTTGGACCAAACATGAAACACAATGAAATGAAGATGTAATATCACGTAAATGTCCGTCCACTTGACATCGTGGAAAATATAACGAAACGAAACAAATAACATGATGACTCTAACATGGCGATATATCTTCCTTCTGTTCAGATGGGAGATCACGTTTGGCGATATATTATCCTTCGTCAATGAATCAGTTAAGACCCGCGTGTTGTCGGGTGGCCTGTACCCTAAGAATGCGGCATCTGTCGGACTTAGGTTGGTGTAGACATTTGTTGTCGGGTTACCTGAGCCCTGAGAATGCAGCATCTGTCAGACTTAGGTTGGTGTAGACATTTGTTGTCGGGTGGCCGCCTGAGCCCTGAGAATGCAGCATCTGTCAGACTTAGGTTGGTGTAGACATTTGTTGTCGAGTGGCCTGAGCCCTGAGAATGCAGCATCTGTCAGACTTAGGTTGGTGTAGACATTTGTTGTCGGGTTACCTGAGCCCTGAGAAGGCAGCATCTGGTGGACTTAGGTTGGTGTAGACATTTGTTGTCGGGTGGCCGCCTGAGCCCTGAGAATGCAGCATCTGTCAGACTTAGGTTGGTGTAGACATTTGTTGTCGAGTGGCCTGAGCCCTGAGAATGCAGCATCTGTCGGACTTAGGTTGGTGTAGACATTTGTTGTCGGGTGGCCTGAGCCCTGAGAATGCAGCATCTGTCGGAATTAGGTTGGTGTGAGTATTTGTTTCCCACCCTCTACCAAAGAACCATGCTCCCTGTAATGCAGAGCTGTTCTTTCCCCCTTTAAGCCCAGAAACTCGCACGATGTTCGTGACCGGTACTGGAACTGCATATCTTACTAGAATGCAACCCTATCATGGTTCAGCAGAGCACATATGAAATGGCTGGGATCGTGCTAAAGTTGGTCATGTTTCCATCACGTCCTTCCGGTATTTCATCGTCCAGAGACGTCCACTTTGTGCTCAGAGGGAACTGGAAAGTATGCAAAATACCGCCATGGCCTCAACGCTAAGAGTGACCAGCAGCACAACCTAATATTAGCGGAGGGACAAGAGTGCGAAAAGTTAGTTGCAGGGCACCGAATGTTCATTGAAAATACACGGGGAACACTAAACAGAGCAGGACTTGTTATGAAAACAGGAAATTGCTGTCAGAGGTGACTGTCACAATTCATTGAACTGGAATATAAGCTAAAACAACCACATGTTATGACCTCACAATATACATTTAATAGCTAGATTTGGAATGACAAAATGGAGTACATTTTTCCTGTGGCAACATTTAATTAAATGTGAATAATTCGCCATTTCACAAACATTAGGAGAAGAAATTCAAGGTTGTTAAACTGAAACGTTACAGGAAGATTCCTAGAATGCCATGGATCCAGAAGAAGAATTACAGGCAATCCATGAGATCTGAACGTCGAAGAGCATTAAGCCAAAAAGAACTTCATGTCTAAGAAACTGAAAGACTTTCAACGTATTAAACGTCACCGATTTTGGATCACTCATGGAATGCAAGGCTCCCGGAAAAAGAGGCTGTGATCGACCAAGATGAAGGTGAACACGGGATATTAAAGACACCCTAGCCTGAAAATGCACAAGGCAGGGGTACAGACAAGAGATTGAGAGCCTTACCCGAAGGCTGTGAAATTAGCGTCGTCGTGCTCAGAACTTGTTATATGATCATGATAGGGAGTAATGCTTATAAGCAGCGCCGTATCCAACATATAGAATTAGTACATTGGGCTGATCTATTCATATGTTTTGACGTATTTGCTTATATTCAAATGTAACATGCATGTCTCTGCAGGTTGGAACAAATTCAAGTGACCTGACTCTGATTCTCGCCGGTTCCTTATTTGCTAACGTGGACATACAGACCACACTGGTTCAAACGAACATAGTGACCATCAGTCACCTGGATGGATTCTTCACACTCACGTTTGGAATTGTGGCAGGCGAGTTCCATATAAAGGTCAGTTCACTGGCTGCGATAGCTCAGCTTATGGCGGTTACGATTAAGATTATTCTAAGATCGTATTAATACAAGAACTAGTTATTTGATAATGTTTTTCCTTCTATATTTTACGGTTCTGTACTTCTCGCCCTAATGCAATTCGTTTTATAACGTAAGTAGACCCGCAAGTCACGTTTTATGTAGATGTCTAGACTTGTTCTAGTATGTGTTATTAAATTTAGCTTCCATTTTTATGTATACTGTGTAGGGGGGAGGGGGTGAGGGATTTATAGGGAGGAAATTCGAAAGGGGGGATGACGTTCTGAACATATGGTAAAGGGGGCATGGGCCAAAAAAGGTTGAGAATCACTGCGTTCAACCGACAATTATGTACTGAAGCAAAGTGAGATTTGTTCACAGATCACCCCCAGTTCCCCCCCCCCCCCCACACACACACACCACACGCACGCGCACACACACACGCACGCGCACACACACGCACGCGCGCACACACACGCACACACACACGCACACGCACACGCACACCTTATAGGAAAACTTGAAAAGCTGCGGTAGCCAAATGCGGACTGCGTATGCAACTAAAGTAGCTGACAGCTGTTTACTAGTAGTACAAGAACATCTGACATGGCCACGTATGCAACTAAAGTAGCTGACAGCTGTTTACTAGTAGTACAAGAACATCTGACATGGCCACGTATGCAACTAAAGTAGCCGACAGCTGTTTACTAGTAGTACAAGAACATCTGACATGGCCACGTATGCAACTAAAGTAGCTGACAGCTGTTTACTAGTAGTACAAGGACATCTGACATGGCCACGTATGCAACTAAAGTAGCTGACAGCTGTTTACTAGTAGTACAAGAACATCTGACATGGCCACGTATGCAACTAAAGTAGCTGACAGCTGTTTACTAGTAGTACAAGAACATCTGACATGGCCACGTATGCAACTAAAGTAGCTTACAGCTGTTTACTAGTAGTACAAGAACATCTGACATGGCCACGTCAACAGATAAGGTAGTTTACACCAGCGACATATCAACAGATAAGATAGTTCACACCGGCAAACATCAACAGATAAGGTAGTTTACAACAATATAGGTAAACAGATCAGATAGTTCACACCGGGAAACATCAGCAGATAAGGTAGTTTACACCAGCGACACATCAACAGATAAGATATTTCACACCGGCAAACATCAGCAGATAAGGTAGTTTACACCAGCGACACATCAACAGATAAGATATTTCACACCGGCAAACATCAACAGATAAGGTATTTTACAACAATATAGGTAAACAGATCAGACAGTTTACAAAGGCTCGCGTAAAAAAGTACGGTAGTGTACACCTGTGAGCGTAAACAGATAAGATATTATATCACTGTGTGCGTTAATCATTACTTTGTGTACTATTTAGGCTCTCGTACTCTATTCACTACTTTGAGTACTAATTAGGGTCTAGTAATCTAATTACTGTTTTGCGTACTATGTACAGTTCTAGTTCTGTAATCATCCCTGTGTGTATTATGTACAGTTCTAGTTCTCTAATCATTCCTGTGTGTATTATGTACAGTTCTAGTTCTCTAATCATCCCTGTGTGTATTATGTACAGTTCTAGTTCTCTAATCACCATTGTGTGTACTATGTACAGTTCTAGTTCTCTAAGCATCCCTGTGTGTATTATGCACAGTTCTAGTTCTGTAATCATTCCTGTGTGTATTATGTACAGTTCTAGTTCTCTAATCATTCCTGTGTGTATTACGTACAGTTCTAGTTCTCTAATCATTTCTGTGTGTATTATGTACAGTTCTAGTTCTCTAATCATTCCTGTGTGAACTATGTACAGTTCTAGTTCTCTAATCATTCCTGTGTGAACTATGTACAGTTCTAGTTCTCTAATCACCATTGTGTGTACTATGTACAGTTCTAGTTCTCTAATAATCCCTGTGTGTATTATGTACAGTTCTAGTTCTCTAATAATCCCTGTGTGTATTATGTACAGTTCTAGTTCTCTAATCACCATTATGTGTATTATGTACAGTTCTAGTTCTCTAATCATCCCTGTGTGTATTATGTACAGTTCTAGTTCTCTAATAATCAATGTGTGTATTATGTACAGTTCTAGTTCTGTAATCATTCCTGTGTGTATTATGTACAGTTCTAGTTCTCTAATCATTCCTGTGTGTATTATGTACAGTTCTAGTTCTCTAATCACCATTGTGTGTATTATGTACAGTTCTAGTTCTCTAATAATCCATGTGTGTATTATGTACAGTTCTAGTTCTCTAATCATTCCTGTGTGTATTATGTACAGTTCTAGTTCTCTAATCACCATTGTGTGTATTATGTACAGTTCTAGTTCTCTAATCACCATTGTGTGTATTATGTACAGTTCTAGTTCTCTAATCACCATTGTGTGTATTATGTACAGTTCTAGTTCTCTAATCATCCCTGTGTGTATTATGTACAGTTCTAGTTCTCTAAAAATCCCTGTGTGTATTATGTACAGTTCTAGTTCTCTAATCACCATTATGTGTATTATGTACAGTTCTAGTTCTCTAATCATCCCTGTGTGTATTATGTACAGTTCTAGTTCTCTAATAATCCCTGTGTGTATTATGTACAGTTCTAGTTCTCTAATCATTCCTGTGTGTATTATGTACAGTTCTAGTTCTCTAATCATTCCTGTGTGTATTATGTACAGTTCTAGTTCTCTAATCACCATTATGTGTATTATGTACAGTTCTAGTTCTCTAATCATTCCTGTGTGTATTATGTACAGTTCTAGTTCTCTAATAATCCCTGTGTGTATTATGTACAGTTCTAGTTCTCTAATCACCATTATGTGTATTATGTACAGTTCTAGTTCTCTAATCATCCCTGTGTGTATTATGTACAGTTCTAGTTCTCTAATAATCCCTGTGTGTATTATGTACAGTTCTAGTTCTCTAATCATTCCTGTGTGTATTATGTACAGTTCTAGTTCTCTAATCATTCCTGTGTGTATTATCTACAGTTCTAGTTCTCTAATCACCATTATGTGTATTATGTACAGTTCTAGATCTCTAATCATCCCTGTGTGTATTATGTACAGTTCTAGTTCTCTAATAATCCCTGTGTGTATTATGTACAGTTCTAGTTCTGTAATCATCCCTGTGTGTATTATGTAAAGTTCTAGTTCTCTAATCATCCCTGTGTGTTTTATGTACAGTTCTAGTTCTCTAATCATCCATGTGTGTATTATGTACAGTTCTAGTTCTCTAATCATCCCTGTGTGTATTATGTACAGTTCTAGTTCTCTAATAATCCCTGTGTGTATTATGTACAGTTCTAGTTCTCTAATCATCCCTGTGTGTATTATGTACAGTTCTAGTTATCTAATAATCCCTGTGTGTATTATGTACAGTTCTAGTTCTCTAATCACCATTGTGTGTACTATGTACAGTTCTAGTTCTCTAATCACCATTGTGTGTACTATGTACAGTTCTAGTTCTCTAATCACCATTGTGTGTACTATGTACAGTTCTAGTTCTCTAATCATTCCTGTGTGTATTATGTACAGTTCTAGTTCTCTAATAATCCCTGTGTGTATTATGTACAGTTCTAGTTCTGTAATCATCCCTGTGTGTATTATGTACAGTTCTAGTTCTCTAATCATTCCTGTGTGTATTATGTACAGTTCTAGTTCTCTAATCACCATTGTGTGTATTATGTACAGTTCTAGTTCTCTAATCACCATTGTGTGTATTATGTACAGTTCTAGTTCTCTAATCACCATTGTGTGTATTATGTACAGTTCTAGTTCTCTAATCACCATTGTGTGTATTATGTACAGTTCTAGTTCTCTAATCATCCCTGTGTGTATTATGTACAGTTCTAGTTCTCTAATAATCCCTGTGTGTATTATGTACAGTTCTAGTTCTGTAATCATTCCTGTGTGTATTATGTACAGTTCTAGTTCTCTAATCATCCCTGTGTGTATTATGTACAGTTCTAGTTCTCTAATAATCCCTGCGTGTATTATGTACAGTTCTAGTTCTCTAAGCATCCCTGTGTGTATTATGTACAGTTCTAGTTCTCTAATAATCCCTGTGTGTATTATGTACAGTTCTAGTTCTGTAATCATTCCTGTGTGTATTATGTACAGTTCTAGTTCTCTAATAATCCCTGTGTGTATTATGTACAGTTCTACTTCTCTAAGCATCCCTGTGTGTATTATGTACAGTTCTAGTTCTCTAATCACCATTGTGTGTATTATGTACAGTTCTAGTTCTCTAATCATCACTGTGTGTATTATGTACAGTTCTAGTTCTGTAATCATTCCTGTGTGTATTATGTACAGTTCTAGTTCTCTAATAATCCCTGTGTGTATTATGTACAGTTCTAGTTCTCTAAGCATCCCTGTGTGTATTATGTACAGTTCTAGTTCTCTAATCACCATTGTGTGTATTATGTACAGTTCTAGTTCTTTAATCACCATTGTGTGTATTATGTACAGTTCTAGTTCTCTAAGCATCCCTGTGTGTATTATGTACAGTTCTAGTTCTCTAATAATCCCTGTGTGTATTATGTACAGTTCTAGTTCTGTAATCATTCCTGTGTGTATTATGTACAGTTCTAGTTCTCTAAGCATCCCTGTGTGTATTATGTACAGTTCTAGTTCTCTAATCACCATTGTGTGTATTATGTACAGTTCTAGTTCTGTAATCATTCCTGTGTGTATTATGTACAGTTCTAGTTCTCTAATCATCCCTGTGTGTATTATGTACAGTTCTAGTTCTCCAATAATCCCTGTGTGTATTATGTACAGTTCTAGTTCTCTAAGCATCCCTGTGTGTATTATGTACAGTTCTAGTTCTCTAATCATTCCTGTGTGAACTATGTACAGTTCTAGTTCTCTAATCATCCCTGTGTGTATTATGTAAAGTTCTAGTTCTCTAATCATCCCTGTGTGTATTATGTACAGTTCTAGTTCTCTAATAATCCCTGTGTGTATTATGTACAGTTCTAGTTCTCTAATCATTCCTGTGTGTATTATGTACAGTTCTAGTTCTCTAATCATCCCTGTGTGTATTATGTACAATTCTAGTTCTCTAATCATTCCTGTGTGTATTATATACAGTTCTAGTTCTCTAATAATCCCTGTGTGTATTATGTACAGTTCTAGTTCTCTAATCACCATTGTGTGTATTATGTACAGTTCTAGTTCTCTAATAATCCCTGTGTGTATTATGTACAGTTCTAGTTCTCTAATCACCATTGTGTGTACTATGTACAGTTCTAGTTCTCTAATCACCATTGTGTGTATTATGTACAGTTCTAGTTCTCTAATCATCCCTGTGTGTACTATGTACAGTTCTAGTTCTCTAATCATCCCTGTGTGTATTATGTACAGTTCTAGTTCTCTAATCATTCCTGTGTGTATTATGTACAGTTCTAGTTCTCTAATCATCCCTGTGTGTATTATGTACAGTTCTAGTTCTCTAATCATCCCTGTGTGTATTATGTACAGTTCTAGTTCTCTAATAATACCTGTGTGTATTATGTACAGTTCTAGTTCTCTAATAATCCCTGTGTGTATTATGTACAGTTCTAGTTCTCTAATCATCCCTGTGTGTACTATGTACAGTTATAGTTCTCTAATCATTCCTGTGTGTATTATGTACAGTTCTATTTCTCTAATCATCCCTGTGTGTATTATGTACAGTTCTAGTTCTCTAATAATCCCTGTGTGTATTATGTACAGTTCTAGTTCTCTAATCATTCCTGTGTGTATTATGTACAGTTTTAGTTCTCTAATCATCCCTGTGTGTATTATGTACAGTTCTAGTTCTCTAATAATCCCTGTGTGTATTATGTACAGTTCTAGTTCTCTAATCATTCCTGTGTGTATTATGTACAGTTCTAGTTCTCTAATCATCCCTGTGTGTATTATGTACAGTTCTAGTTCCCTAATCAGCCCTGTGTGTACTATGTACAGTTCTAGTTCTCTAATCACCATTGTGTGTATTATGTACAGTTCTAGTTCTCTAATCATTCCTGTGTGTATTATGTACAGTTCTAGTTCTCTAATTACCATTGTGTGTATTATGTACAGTTCTAGTTCTCTAATCATTCCTGTGTGTATTATGTACAGTTCTAGTTCTCTAATCACCATTGTGTGTATTATGTACAGTTCTAGTTCTCTAATCATTCCTGTGTGTATTATGTACAGTTCTAGTTCTCTAATCATCCCTGTGTGTATTATGTACAGTTCTAGTTCTCTAATCATCCCTGTGTGTATTATGTACAGTTCTAGTTCTCTAATCACCATTGTGTGTATTATGTACAGTTCTAGTTCTCTAATCACCATTATGTGTACTATGTACAGTTCTAGTTCTCTAATCATCCCTGTGTGTATTATGTACAGTTCTAGTTCTCTAATCACCATTGTGTGTATTATGTACAGTTCTAGTTCTCTAATCATCCCTGTGTGTATTATGTACAGTTCTAGTTCTCTAATCATCATTATGTGTACTATGTACAGTTCTAGTTCTCTAATCACCATTGTGTGTATTATGTACAGTTCTAGTTCTCTAATCGCCACTATATATATTCTCTACAGGTGGATTTATCCGATCACTACGAGGGGAAAGTTTGTGGCGCTTGCAACACCAGACCAAGTGGAACAAGTCCAATAGAGTATATATTTGATGGCGAAACAGCTAACGACATCTCTGCGGATCCGAGTAACGGGTAGGTTATATACACCGCAAGTTTCAGCTAGATTTTGTATTTTTTCATTCGTGAAATTTTGGCAGGGCTGTAATTGATGTTGGTTTCACGTGACAATGGACATACATGCACACGCGCGCATGTACACACAAGATCCCAAGAACCACTCTTGAACGTGTGTATAAAAAGGGTAAAGGACCGGTTTGCACGATTTACGTCGTATTGGGAAATGTAGCTGGGCCCATATCTTATACCCAAGTCGGCACTCCATGGTCAAGAATACACCGTCCTCTTTTACTTCCCACCTCATTTCCTGGCACTCACTGTAGGCTAGGGGACCAGGTCAGTTTAAATAATCCGCTTCCAGGTGAATTCGAATACGTGACCATGGGGCCGGTAGACTAGTCGCTGGCCATTCTCAACCCGACTGGCACCTGGCCGTCTGGACAGACGATAGTTGGTGCATTGTACTTCTACAAACGCTTAATAAACACAACCCATGGCGGCAGCAAGTGACAATCTCTTATAACTTGTAACTGCTACCTCTCGCTTTAATTACGAGATCGATTAAGACCGGTTGGAGTTATACTTCTCTATAACACAAAGCCTGTATAGATCATGCAGCATGATCTCTCTCTCTCTCTCTCTCTCTCTCTCTCTCTCTCTCTCTCTCTCTCTCTCTCTCTCTCTCTCTCTCGCTCTCTCTCTCTCTCTCTCTCTCTCTCTCTCTTGATTGCAAATATCCTGTAAAGGATATGCAACTAACTTTAACAATACTTGGAAGCCAGAACTAAAGCTTTGGGAAAAAGATGAAAATCTAAGTTAATCATGGGTGAGTGGTGTGCAATGCATTAAAAAACAAAGACAACCAACATATTTATTTACCCAAAAAATTTTATGAAAGAAGGCGACGTTAGGAAAAAGATAGTTTACATGAGACATAGTGTGCACATATCCGAATCTCACAAAATAAGCAGCAAAATAGGTTAGTGAGATTTGTGAAACTGATATTTGGCTTTCAAGATATCATCAATGTTTTGCTGCATCAAATCAACAGAATTGCTTACAAATGTTCATCAGTCAATCTCGTTCGATGTGTTGATTTCACATACTTCATTTATAAAAAATATTTGCTCCCAGACATAATTGTTCCAAACACTTATGTCATACCAGCGGAAAATTTCTTCAGTTTCGGAAACTCAACACAGGTAAGCACTGGTAAATTTCAACAAGTTTCCTTCTCTGTGCTTTTCTTTCAACAAGTCATTTGCTTGCAAATCAACGTGCTCCAACTGTAGTTCAACTGGCACATCATCACGGTTACAAACAAACTGATTCTGGAACAGAAGAATGTCACTCTCAGTTCTGTCAAGATTTGAAAATCTCTCCAAAAAATGCTTCTTCAAGTCACGAATAATTTTTTGAGGGAACTCGAGGTTGACATCTTCAGGGATTGTATCGCAAAACTCTTTGAGACAGCGAAAATGAGGAAAGTTTTCTCCTTCCAGTTGTGCTTCAAACAATGACAGCTTTCTCCGAAATCCTTTGATGATTCTGTAGAGATCACAAACGAGGTTATACTTTCCCTGAAGTTTCAAATTCAATTTATTCATGGGGGATGTGATGTCGACCAAATATGACAACTTTGGCAGCGAGGTAGGATCTGACAGCTGTAGATCAGCTCTATCTTTTTCAGTGAGGAAAACATCTATTTCGTTTCGGGGCTTATAAAAACGAAACAGGACTGTACCGCAGCTGATCCACCTCACAAATGTGTGACAAGGCAAGTCAAAGAATTCAGAATCAATTTCTTCACGAAAGATTGAGTGCTTTGTCCCTGAATGAAATTCACAGCAGAAACGACTGATTTCAGTACACAAGAAATATCTAAGTCTTTCAGACAGAGTGCTTGCTGATGCATGATGCAATGTATGAACAGAGTGCCCAGAATTTGCAAATCTTCCAGATTAGTCCTAATCTGCCCCATCAGACCCTTCTTCACTCCAGCCATGTTTTTCCTCCATCAGCTGTAACACCTAGAAGCTGATTCCACTGAAGGTTATAGCCTTGCAAAACTTTTTGCACCTCCATGAAAATGTCTTTTCCAGTTGTTGTTCCATGCATGCTGCAAGAGAATGCCAACTCTTCCATTATGCGAAAGTCCAAATTGACACCTCGAATGAACACGAAAAGTTGTGACTTACTCGAGAGATCAGTAGACTCATCCAGCGCCAGAGAATATCACAGGTTCCTAGTTTTCTCGCGTATTTGTAGCACTATTTTCTCTCCAAGTTCTTCTGTTCTTCGCACAACTGAACTTGCTGAAATGCTGATAGTTTCAAACAAATCGGCTTTTTCTCATGACACAAGTTATTTGCTGCTTCCATCATACACTCTTTGAGGAAGTTGCCATCAGTAGACGGTTGTCCTCGTTCTGCCATCTTATGCACTGTTTTGTAACTTTTACGAGTGACATAGTAATTTTCGGCACACTTTCTCGGGAAGAGATTTCTTTGTGTTTCTAAACCACATTTCATGGACTCATATTTCTCAGAGAGTAACTTTCCAGAAAACTTTAAATATGCTGATAGATGTTTTGTTTCGTAATGACGCCGAAGATTGTACTCTTTCAAATAGTTTTCTGGTCCTTTGTTTCCACAAAGAAGTACTTTTCTCCCCATTCTTCACTGAAAACGCGAAACTCCGCCTCCTCTTTTCTGTTCTTAGTAGCCATAATGAAGGGTGAAGTACACGGGATCTGAAAGTGAAAAAGACATTGAATTAGAAACATACTTAAATTCCTATTGAAACACACAAAAAAGGCAGAGGACTAGGGGTCAGTGGTGAAGCTATGGCTCACCAAAGGTACATAGAAAGTTTATAGGTACCTTTGGTAATAGAATATATCTATAATAAGGTTTGCAAAATATATAAATAGGGCCGGCAGAGTTTTTCAACCGGGGTTCCGTGAGTGGTAGCCAGGGGTTTCGCCGAAACAGACCAACATCGCCTACATGCAACATCTCTGCCCATCTAGTTTATTACATAAAGTAGGATAAACACTTATATCATCGCGCAGAGTTCCTTGAGCAATGTAAACATATTTTTAAGGATCTGCTCCAGCAGAAAGGTTGAAAAACACTGGCCTAGAGGCCAGCTCCATTAACATCTTGACCGGGGAATTCTTCTGAGCTGGGGATAATATTTTTGTAATAACACGAGGCTTCTATGGCATTTTTATGCTATGTTTGCTACTTTATTGCCTCTATTCACACTTGTAATTCACTGACCTATCACTGTCAAACAAAGAAATCCTTGTTACTGCCAACTGTCATTTACTGCCAATATAATACCTTGCGGTGTATGGCAGTGGGGTCTTTGATCATTGTTACATACCTATAAAATGGTTGACTGGCAAAAAGAAGTAAATATTTCTGGAGTATAGGACCTGTGTTGACAACCGGGCGCATCCGGGGTAGGGAAAGATGCGTGTGTGCTTATTGCCATGGAAACCATGGTAACGTCAGAGCGTAGGCGGTGCTACCACGAGCCGGGGAAGGACTTGGGATGGCGCAAAATACGCAAACATTACAATAAACAAGAAAATCTAGATACAATAATTTATAATTGAAAATAGTAAATTAAGACACATAGCAGCCAGGAGGTCTCCTATTATTCTAAACATAATATTTGCATTTAATTTATATCACAACGCCTCGTGTTCCATACGTTATATCAAGCAAGTTCGAGTACCGTCGGCGGGCAGTATGAAATGACGCCGCGGGACGGATCCGGCCCGCTGGCCGTAGTTTGGTGACCCCTGTCCTAGAGTAAGGCTTGACATTTAGTCACGCACTTCAGTTATCTAACCCTAGGGTAAGGCTTGACATTTAGTATTTAGTAGATTTAATATTTAGTAGACATAATTAATAATATTATTGCCAGATTCTTCAAATGTTAACATTACCTTATTCTGTTTATATGACTATCACTGGATTCTTCTAGTGCTGTGATTTTATATGATTCTTCTGTTGATTGTCAATGGTTCTTCTAATGTTACTATTACCTGATTTCCCGTTGCCCTTTGCCTGGCTCTGTTATTATCACGCGCCGTGATACTCACCACACCACCCACTGAGTTCCGATTGTTCATCACCTTCCTGGCCTCTTGTGTTACCTGGGTCCGCAAGGGAAGCAAAGAATAGTACCACTGCACACTGCACACTGGCTACGCGATTACGCAGAAACATCCAGCCACAAAATCGAACCAACCATGAACAGGTCACCTAAAAGAACAGACACATCCTATTATAGTCCATTTACTTTTGTCTGCTCCAATATAAAATTCCATATCTCAGTAACCAGCTGAGAGAATATGATTAGATTTAGCATATAACCGTATCATGATGTCCACCCAACAAAATTATTTTGGTTCTGGAGATTGTACAGCAGATTTCAAAATTTGTTTATGTGCGGTATATAGTTTACGGGACAGAGACGAAGTGCACATTATTAGAAGTATTACATCTTCACGAGGAAACATGAGCGTTCAATAGTAAATTTTCACGCTGTTCACGGGATTTGCCTTACGAAAAGAGCCTTGAGAAGTGAAACGGGGAGTGTTCAGTGGTGTCGCAGTATCTTCAGAGGTGTGTCATTAATGTGGGTCCTTTCATATAAGGCTTCACGTTTAGAAAGTACAAGGGAGGTAGAAATATCATTTGCGAGCAACCGCATTTAGGAGCCACGAGAAGCAGATACCTACGTGAAATAAGGGAAATGCGCAAATAAAATTATGACATAGTGTATTTGGATGAAACCTAGATCAATGCGCACCACACAAGTGAAAAGGAATGGCAATCAGTGGACGGAAAGATAACGCGATATGTGCCCAGTAGTAAAGGACAGCGTTTCGTCATAGCCCATGCTGGTAGTACTCAAAATGGTTTACTACAGAATGCTGGACTCGTGTTCGTATCAAAGCATACAGACAATAGGGATTATCATAATGAGATGAATGGCAATGTATTTAGCGATTGGCTCGAGAATACAGTGCTTCTATCCCTAGATAGACCGTCTTGTCTAATTATGGACAATGCATCATATCACAATGTAGTTGCCCAAGAAGACAAAATACCTACGGCATTGATGCATGACAAGGCAGACGTGGTTGCGGCCTTGTGGGAGCACGTGTACACCTCGGAGGAGCAAATGGATCACCATAGTCTGGCAAGAATGAGGCAGCGAGGAGTGACGAGGGGATCTGGCCGAGGCTCGACGCTCAGAGGAAAGGCGAGACGGACATATAATCAGGTTGCTACTGGAATTATTGGTGTTGGAACTCTTCGCTGGCTGCTGAGGATGGGGACGGAGCGCTTATGGGAATGACCCGAATGCTGTGATGTCGGTTTCTAAATCAATCAATCAATCTATTCAAATTGTCTGACGTCAAGATACTAACTCAGACCGCGCTATTAAAAATTGATAAAAGTTGCTGGAAAAAATGTGAGGACCATGTGTTGAAAGAGGAAGATGACTATTGGAGAAAGGATGGATTGAATTTTATGCAACCGATAGCAGTCATCAACCTACTGGAATCGTCCGACACCGATTAAGGTCTGGGCAGATCGCAGACATTAATCCACATGCACACCTACTGGGATATTTTGCTCCACATATTCAGAAGAATTGCAGGCCCTAAACATTACAGCATCGGCATAAACAATACAACTTGTTAATGGCAACAGTTTGTATTCCACAGTGATGAATTTTCAATTCCGTAAGCCCTCAACGGTGACAAACAACTGACATTGAAAAAACAAAAAGCTCTAGACGCACTGAATACCAACCGAAGAGTAATATTGCGGTGGGAACTGACATATTGTGGCATAACAAGAAACGTGAGAAGAAACACGTTGTCAAATGAGGGGACAACACACGAACATACGAATCATTCTATAAACTTCAATGAAAAGAGGACCAACATCTTGACCGTTAAGAAGGAAGCCCACTACAGAGACATTCACAGCTATATTCGTCGTGCAAAACAGGTAATCATGTTCCGTCCCAGCAGAGTAGACATTGCACCCACTCCCATACGAATCTGGATACGCCTTGTGTTTGTCATCCGAACTGGCGGGGGCATTGGCATTACTGTAAAACAAGTTTGTTAGCGAGAAATCACTAGTTTTTCACAAGTACATCAAAGAAATGTCGCCGCTTTCCATGATTTAAGTTGCTTTTGTACATTTCAACGACATATTCATTGGGTGGGGATAAATATAAGACGGCAGGAAAAATTTCATAATCGATGCAACAGACAGTTTTCAAAATAATTGATCATGAATGAAGGCATTCTTTTCTGGACAGACTATAGCTGAGGGTCTATACCCGAATAAAGGAAGAAGAGCGGAAGGAGACCAAATGCTCATTGCACTTTAAGGCTAAGGCTTGTAAACAAATACCCTTCACTGTATTCCACAAATATATTATTGTATTTCAGTTTAACCAACATATTTTCATGATTTCAGTTTTATAGTTTAAGACCCCAACAATCTGTATATATCTATTTAGTTCATTTAATTGTGCGCATGTTCCTGAATTCTATCATTCTCTAATTGTGATGCACCTTTGCAGTATAATGGCGGACGCAGTATATTGTGAATTTTCCTTTTCAGTTGCAAACGACAGATTAAAAACCCAGCTGATACTCCCCCTGGAGAAGGAACCAGACCCTCTAATGGCAATCCCCCTGGAGAAGGAACCAGACCCTCTAATGGCAATCCCCCTGGAGAAGGAACCAGGCCATCTAATGGCAATCCCCCTGGAGAAGGAACTAGACCCTCTAATGGCAATCCCCCTGGAGAAGGAACCAGACCCTCTAATGGCAATCCCCCAGGAGAAGGAACCAGGCCATCTAATGGCAATCCCCCTGGAGAAGGAACCAGACCCTCTAATGGCAATCCCCCTGGAGAAGGAACCAGACCCTCTAATGGCAATCCCCCAGGAGAAGGAACCAGACCCTCTAATGGCAATCCCCCAGGAGAAGGAACCAGACCCTCTAATAGCAATCCCCCAGGAGAAGGAACCAGACCCTCTGATCGCAATCCCCCTGGGGAAGGAACCAGACCCTCTAATGGCAATCCCCCAGGAGAAGGAACCAGACCCTCTAATGGCAATCCCCCTGGAGAAGGAACCAGACCCTCTAATGGCAATCCCCCTGGAGAAGGAACCAGACCCTCTGATCGCAATCCCCCTGGAGAAGGAACCAGGCCATCTAATGGCAATCCCCCTGGAGAAGGAACCAGGCCATCTAATGGCAATCCCCCAGGAGAAGGAACCAGACCCTCTAATGGCAATCCCCCAGGAGAAGGAACCAGACCCTCTGATCGCAATCCCCCTGGGGAAGGAACCAGACCCTCTAATGGCAATCCCCCAGGAGAAGGAACCAGACCCTCTAATGGCAATCCCCCTGGAGAAGGAACCAGACCATCTAATGGCAATCCCCCTGGAGAAGGAACCAGACCCTCTAATGGCAATCCCCCAGGAGAAGGAACCAGACCCTCTAATGGCAATCCCCCAGGAGAAGGAACCAGACCCTCTAATGGCAATCCTCCTGGAGAAGGAACCAGACCCTCTGATCGCAGTCCCCCTGGAGAAGGGACCAGACCCTCTGATCGCAATCCCCCTGGAGAAGGGACCAGACCCTCTAATGGCAATCCCCCTGGAGAAGGAACCAGACCCTCTAATGGCAATCCCCCTGGAGAAGGGACCAGACCCTCTAATGGCAATCCCCCTGGAGAAGGAACCAGACCCTCTGATCGCAGTCCCCCTGGAGAAGGAACCAGACCCTCTGATCGCAATCCCCCTGGAGAAGGAACCAGACCCTCTGATCGCAATCCCCCTGGAGAAGGAACCAGACCCTCTGATCGCAATCCTCCTGGAGAAGGAACCAGACCCTCTGATCGCAATCCCCCAGGAGAAGGAACCAGACCCTCTGATCGCAATCCCCCTGGAGAAGGAACCAGACCCTCTGATCGCAATCCCCCAGGAGAAGGAACCAGACCCTCTGATCGCAATCCCCCTAAAGAAGGAACCAGACCCTCTGATCGGAATCCCCCTGGAGAAGGAACCAGACCCTCTGATCGCAATCCCCCTGGAGAAGGAACCAGACCCTCTGATCGCAATCCCCCTGGAGAAGGAACCAGACCCTCTGATCGCAATCCCCCTGGAGAAGGAACCAGACCCTCTGATCGCAATCCCCCTGGAGAAGGAACCAGACCCTCTGATCGCAATCCCCCTGGAGAAGGAACCAGACCCTCTGATCGCAATCCCCCTGGAGAAGGAACCAGACCCTCTGATCGCAATCCTCCTGGAGAAGGAACCAGACCCTCTGATCGCAATCCCCCTGGAGAAGGAACCAGACCCTCTGATCGCAATCCCCCTGGAGAAGGAACCAGACCCTCTGATGGCAATCCCCCAGGAGAAGGAACCAGACCCTCTGATCGCAATCCCCCTGGAGAAGGGAGCAGACCCTCTGATCGCAATCCCCCTGGAGAAGGAACCAGGCCATCTAATGGCAATCCCCCTGGAGAAGGAACCAGACCCTCTGATCGCAATCCCCCTGGAGAAGGAACCAGACCCTCTGATCGCAATCCCCCTGGAGAAGGAACCAGACCCTCTGACCGCAATCCCCCTGGAGAAGGAAGCAGGCCCTCAGATCGCAGTCCCCCTGGAGAAGGAAGCAGACCCTCTGATCGCAATCCCCCTGGAGAAGGAACCAGACCCTCTGATCGCAATCCCCCTGGAGAAGGAACCAGACCCTCTGATCGCAATCCCCCTGGAGAAGGAACCAGACCCTCTGACCGCAATCCCCCTGGAGAAGGAACCAGACCCTCTGACCGCAATCCCCCTGGAGAAGGAACCAGACCCTCTGATCGCAATCCCCCTGGAGAAGGAACCAGACCCTCAGATCGCAATCCACCTGGAGAAGGAACCAGACCCTCTGATCGCAATCCCCCTGGAGAAGGAACCAGACCCTCTGACCGCAATCCCCCTGGAGAAGGAACCAGACCCTCTGACCGCAATCCCCCTGGAGAAGGAAGCAGGCCCTCAGATCGCAGTCCCCCTGGAGAAGGAAGCAGACCTTCTGATCGCAATCCCCCAGGTGAAGGAACCAGACCCTCAGATCGCAATCCCCCTGGAGAAGGAACCAGACCCTCAGATCGCAATCCCCCTGGAGAAGGAACCAGACCCTCTGATCGCAATCCCCCTGGAGAAGGAACAAGACCCTCTGATCGCAATCCCCCAGGTGAAGGAACCAGACCCTCAGATCGCAATCCCCCTGGAGAAGGAACCAGACCCTCTGATCGCAATCCCCCTGGAGAAGGAACCAGACCCTCTGATCGCAATCCTCCTGGAGAAGGAACAAGACCCTCTGATCGCAATCCCCCTGGAGAAGGAACCAGACCCTCTGACCGCAATCCCCCTGGAGAAGGAAGCAGGCCCTCAGATCGCAGTCCCCCAGGTGAAGGAACCAGACCCTCAGATCGCAATCCCCCAGGTGAAGGAACCAGACCCTCAGATCGCAATCCCCCTGGAGAAGGAAGCAGGCCCTCAGATCGCAGTCCCCCTGGAGAAGGAAGCAGACCCTCTGATCGCAATCCCCCAGGTGAAGGAACCAGACCCTCAGATCGCAATCCCCCTGGAGAAGGAACCAGACCCTCAGATCGCAATCCCCCTGGAGAAGGAACCAGACCCTCTGATCGCAATCCCCCTGGAGAAGGAACCAGACCCTCTGATCGCAATCCCCCTGGAGAAGGAACCAGACCCTCTGACCGCAATCCCCCTGGAGAAGGAACCAGACCCTCTGACCGCAATCCCCCTGGAGAAGGAACCAGACCCTCTGACCGCAATCCCCCTGGAGAAGGAAGCAGGCCCTCAGATCGCAGTCCCCCTGGAGAAGGAAGCAGACCCTCTGATCGCAATCCCCCACGTGAAGGAACCAGACCCTCAGATCGCAATCCCCCTGGAGAAGGAACCAGACCCTCAGATCGCAATCCCCCTGGAGAAGGAACCAGACCCTCTGATCGCAATCCCCCTGGAGAAGGAACCAGACCCTCTGATCGCAATCCCCCAGGTGAAGGAACCAGACCCTCAGATCGCAATCCCCCTGGAGAAGGAACCAGACCCTCAGATCGCAATCCCCCTGGAGAAGGAACCAGACCCTCTGATCGCAATCCCCCTGGAGAAGGAACCAGACCCTCTGATCGCAATCCCCCTGGAGAAGGAACCAGACCCTCTGATCGCAATCCCCCTGGAGAAGGAACCAGACCCTCTGACCGCAATCCCCCTGGAGAAGGAACCAGACCCTCTGACCGCAATCCCCCTGGAGAAGGAAGCAGGCCCTCAGATCGCAGTCCCCCTGGAGAAGGAAGCAGACCCTCTGATCGCAATCCCCCACGTGAAGGAACCAGACCCTCAGATCGCAATCCCCCTGGAGAAGGAACCAGACCCTCAGATCGCAATCCCCCTGGAGAAGGAACCAGACCCTCTGATCGCAATCCCCCTGGAGAAGGAACCAGACCCTCTGATCGCAATCCCCCAGGTGAAGGAACCAGACCCTCAGATCGCAATCCCCCTGGAGAAGGAACCAGACCCTCAGATCGCAATCCCCCTGGAGAAGGAACCAGACCCTCTGATCGCAATCCCCCTGGAGAAGGAACCAGACCCTCTGATCGTAATCCCCCTGGAGAAGGAACCAGACCCTCTGATCGCAATCCCCCTGGAGAAGGAACCAGACCCTCTGACCGCAATCCCCCTGGAGAAGGAAGCAGACCCTCAGATCGCAATCCCCCAGGAGAAGGAAGCAGACCCTCTGATCGCAATCCCCCAGGAGAAGGAAGCAGACCCTCTGATCGAAATCCCCCTGGAGAAGGAACCAGACCCTCTGATCGCAATCCCCCAGGAGAAGGAAGCAGACCCTCTGATCGCAATCCCCCTGGAGAAGGAAGCAGACCCTCTGACCGCAATCCCCCTGGCGATGGAGGCAATCCAGAGACCCAGCCAAGTCGTACGGAATGCTCTATTCCTGACGTTGTCGAATTATGTGCATCTCTTAATCGTACCTTCTCACACCCTGAAGTAAGTACCCGAAGCGAGTATTGTTCTGTGTCAGTTAGCTTTGTTTTAGAACTCGCTTAACGTGTATTTCTGACATCTGATTCTAATTGAAGGACAGTTTAACACACCATGGGTCATGTGGTCAACGTCCCTCCGGCTGACGTTATTTCCAAAGACATTTCCTAGCAGCCAGGTTCGCTACCTTGACTGGTAGCGCAGGTCAAGTTCCAGCATCCACTTCAGTGCGGATTAGAATCTAGAAGATCTGATTAAATCACACACATTTGTGTGCTGCGTGAGAACCTTTGTGGCTACTGAACTAGCTGGTGAATGTGAGGTATTGAATGGCAAGGTTAAGTATATACAGCGGGAGAGTGCCCGTTCATAGGCGTAAGGGAAAGAACAACTTGACTAGCTTGTGATGTGTGCTGTAGTTTACAGTTGAAGTATAACATAGTACAGTGCCAGCTTTACATCCACTTGTAGACAGTTTGTTTCCTGGGAGATACGTGATCTCATCTGATTGGGTAGAAGAGGAGGAAGAAGAAGGAGAATGAGAAAGAAGAAGGGGAAAGAAGAAGAAGAAGAAGAAGAAGAAGAAGAAGAAGAAGAAGAAGAAGAAGAAGAAGAAGAAGAAGAAGAAGAAGAAGAATGAAATCTGGAACAAGCCCTACTGATGCAGTGGCTGCCTATCACAATGCCATTTAGTAACAAGCCACACAAGACGAAGTTACATGGTAGGAAACTTCCACGAGCTACTGTATATTGGAGTTCTAAGCAATTGTTGAATGGCTCTATACCACCAATGAGACATGTTTGCAGTTCTCCAGTACATTCTGCACATCGCCAGTGCATTTTATATGTTGCCCGGACATTGTGTACATGGTCAGTGCATGTTATATGTTGTCCGGACATTGTGTACATCGTCAGGGCGTTTATATGTTGTCAGGACGTGATGGATGTACATGTATTAGGCTCACATTTATAGTAACCAAACGTTGTATATGGTCATCGTCAAAGGGAAACAATGGATTCCATATTATGAAATTTGATGGATAACAGATATCATTATAATTACGATATTCCATTCCGACCAGCTTTGGCGGTGATATTTCGCCATCTCACACCATCAACATTCTTGGATCAAGTGTTATTGTCTCAAGTATGTCATGTGCATTGTCACGGTTCGCGGGTGGACGGGACTACTAATATGATCCCAGGGCGTCGAATACGCAATAAGCTTGAATGGTAATCAGCTTGCCCTCTGGGCAATGGCTCGTGGGTATGATCCAGGAGAATCAACTGATATCACGGCAAGTCCGGTAGGTCGGCTCCTCACACCCAACCCATCACAAGAAGGCGACAAAGACAATCATTAACCCATAACATCCTGAGGCTAGTTGAATAGCCACGTGTATTTGTCCCATCTCCAATCTTCAGACTCTCGACGCGGACTCGTGCTCCCGTACCGTGCTCACACATCACTCATACCTGGTGTTGGAATTGCATGAAGCTGCCCCTTAAAACCTGCGATCGTGGTGTCAGAGCTAACGGCCCCCGGCCGTCAAGTCAGAACGATGTAGCGGTACGATGAACCGACATCGGCGCAGAGTTGTGCTGTGATCACAAGGGAACGACGAACAGCCGTACGGACAGTGCGGCCTTCAGCATATGCGGCAGCTGGCCATGTCTGAGCGTGAGTGAGAGGTCTAGCTGTATCCTAAGTCTACGTGTGAAGGAGTAACGGTTGACTGTTGCAAGTGTAGATCGATGGAGTGAACGTCTAATCTACATGGACGCTGGTGGTAGAGTGTACTGAGAATGCCGTTGCGTTGTTATCCAACGCAACTCTCTGACGTAGCACTTGTTTAATAACAGTGCCACGTTGTGCTTATCTCTTTCACTATTCTATTTATATTTACTGATGCGCTTGCTCATCAGTTTCTCTCTATGTGTCTGTCATATGGCATATGACATGCATTTCGAAATGCGGAAACCTACAAGTAAGAAACAACTTATGACGTCAATGGTTCTGACACACACATATTTGTTTCATCGCTGGGGCTATAAAATTTACACATATGTGATTCATCCCTGGGCTATGAAGTTCACACATATTTGATTCATCCCTAGGCTATGAAGTTCACACATATTTGGTTCATCCCTGATCTATGACGTTCATACATATTTGGTTCATCCCTGATCTATGAAGTTCATACATATTTGGTTCAAGCTGTCCTGGGATTATCGGAGTTGTACTGTGAGCGACCCTGAAACTCTTAAGAGTTATCCGAGTGCAGCGCCGAATGCGATCTTGAACAAATCGTAAAACCATGTCAATACTCCACTGTAAGGAACCAGTTGTTGATGTATTCATGCATGTAAGGCAATATTGCTTTCACTTTCCGACTCCAGGCAGTATGTCAGGCAGCCCTATGCAGCGGGAAGTTGGACAAATGTTCCTATCTTCTGACCCTAACTGTGAAGCCACATTTTGACCAGACTCAAGTTAATATATTCCTAGAAAATCGGTGTACTGACTGTAAGTGAATTTATAACTATCTTCACAATAATATCAATGTTCTTAGAGTTAGTTCGTTGCATATCCTTTACAGGTCTTAGCATTCAACTCCAACATTTGTTTTTGGCTGATTGCCATTCCTGGGCAAGTTTACGTTCAGTAGTTTGTCATTGCTTTCTGAACGACCGACGCTCATACCAGTATATAGAAACAAACTCAAGGCTGTCTGCTTCCAAATTACCCGCAGCTGTGTTTTCAAGCGGTTTGCGGGATTAAGAATTGCGACCGTAAACCTTTCGTCACAGAGATCTGCTGACAAAAAACCTTTTAACTGACAAGGTTCTTGGTGTAACGGGGCAGTAGCTGATTTGAAAATCAAGATCACGTGTGAGTTCATCTAATAGTTATTACCATTTAACTAGTTAATTAGTTAGTTTGTTAGTTGGTTGGGTGGGTGGTTCGTTCGTTCGCTCGTTGGCTAGTTAGTTAGTTAGTTTGTTAGTTAGTTAGTTAGTTAGTTAGTTAGCTACTTGGTTGGTTGGTTGGTTGGTTGGGTGGTTGGTTGGGTGGGTGAGTGGTTGGTGTTTGGTTGGTTTGTTCGTTCGTTCGTCAGTCAGTCAGTTAGTCAGTCAGTCAGTCAGTCAGTCAGTCAGCCAGCCAATCAGCCAGCCAGTCAGTCCGTCCGTCCGTCCGTCAGTCAGTCAGTCACTCAGTCAGTCAGTTAGTTAGTTAGTTAGCTAGCTAGCTAGCCAGGTATGTAGCTAGGTAGGTAGTTAGTTTCGTAATCGACAGATTATCCTCAATGATGTGACAATTGGAACGATTTGTGGAAAGAGAGATGAAAGGGAGTCAACGCATGAACTGATAAATACCGTTGCAGATCACAAGATGTGCGGAGCATGGGCGCTCACAAGACACTTGATGGTGATCCTCACTGCACATCGAATCATTCCGTCCATAAGTGCTCGGGAAGCTCTCCCTGTATCTCCCTTACAGTGCAGCGTCCTGGCAACACCGGTTCTGAGTGAGCAGACCGTATTTTTTTTACTCCCCAACATTAAGTTTTAGTCTGGATTGGCTTCTTTTGTCTTGATTTTCTCGCAGTCTGGTGAAAGTTGTAGACTGAGTCATCACTTGATTCATTTAATCGCCCCGTCTCTCATTCATTAAACCAGCCCGGGCTAATTTCTTGTCCGCTTATCACAATAGCTCTGCCCGCAAGCCTAACGGTTTGTTCATATCCTCTTAGTCCCGCATGGCCTGGCACAAACATGAAGCTGATTTCACCTTTACTTTCCAGACTGTTTTCTGGTACCCAAGTTAGGCTGCACCAACATGGTAGCTGAGATCACTGTACGACACTGGCATGGAGTGTGTGACGACGTATTACTTTGCATATTCTGCGATAGTATTTGTCATAGGAAATCAGTTTGACACTCGTAAATATAAAATATTTCATATTCTCTTCCTGCCAGTCTGTGATGTGAATGAAGAATTCACATTCTTCCAGTGGTCTACGAAGAGGACCTGCACCAACCCTTATGCTGCTTCTGTGCACACTGGCAGTGCAACAGACGACTACAGGTTCGGCTGCTTGTGCGAGGATGGGTATCTACAGTCTGGTAATGAATGCGTCCCAGAGCGTACCTGTGGCTGCAATGACGACAGCGGTTATCACGCTGTGAGGTTTTATTTCTTCTAATACCTGGTTTATATAAATTATAAATATACATATATCGTATAGCTTCTAATATACATATATCATGTTGCAGATTCTTTGCAGAACTTGGCTCTCATCGCGTGACGCCAAAAGGTCTGTCGGTCTCAGCCATCACTTCTGTCTTGTGCACTGTAATGCCTTATGTTGCTCCTGGTGGTGGTCGGTCTCTGCCTCGTCTTCCGTGTATCGTGTCTTCCATTGCATCACTGCTCTTGGCAAACCATACCCACGTTTATTATGGCCAATGTATTTCACCTTCCGAGACTTGATATTGTTTATACACCAGTTTTCTGAAAACTAAATGGTGTATATTTAATGACTGTGCAGTGTTTGAAAATATTGCCGGTCCAAGTTTTGTATTTACCTATTATGTTGCATGAGCGTTACAGATAGTGAAAACAATACTTGGACCCGCAATATTTTGAAACACTGCGCAGTCATTACAAATACACCTTATATGTGTGTGGTGTGTGTGTGTGTGTGTGTGTGTGTGTGTGTGTGTGTGTGACAGACAGACAGGCAGGCAGGCAGGCAGGCAGGCAGGCAGGCAGGCAGACAGACAGACAGAAAGGCAGACAGACAGAGAGACAGACAGATGGAGATGTATTAGAGAAGTGTGCGTGTACAACAGCCCGGGAAACTGCAACTCTTCACTACATGAAACATATTCTATGCAAACTTCTTTGTCAACCGAACTGATAAAAAGTTATTCAGTTGAAAAGAACTTGTTAGAGTTATTTGTGATCTTTCTAGTTATTTCTAGTCGATGTTTTCCAATGCTTCTCTTCTTATTACATAAAAACAATCACTGTTTTCTACCTGCTTGTATATGTATATCATGTTCTACTTTTATCAGCCTTTTCCAGACAATCGTTCCAAGTCCAAGGTATTCGCAATATTCGTCTTTGAAATCACATCGCCGTTGCCTCCAAGCTGATACCAATTTGTTCGTTCATGTTGTGTGTTTCACTGCAGTACACCAGAAAGGGTTCTACTTAACACCTCTGCACTCTCTTTCCGTCATTCAATTATGTGGCTTTATTGCATTTCATTTTCTGAAATTCAACTTTCACTTGGCGTTTAATCTGTGTCATGCATCTTCCATCTGATATTAAGATTTTCCCTAGGTATGTGTTAACCAGAACGAACGAAGGAACGAAATGTATTTAAGTAGAATATATTATCTATTATGTATTAACATAGTGAGTCTTGGTTCCAACTTATATATATATATATATATATATATATATATATATATATATATATACAATGGACTTCTCATAAGTCTTTAGCCTGACCATGAAGGAGTCAGCGGCGAAAATTGAAATTTGGCACATCACCTCAACTGGTTTTCCCGATATGGTGCATGGCACAACACACCCTATTGACCAGATCTGCACAGCCAACAGTTTATCAGAACAATGGAGAAATCAGACGCCAGGACTGTGATAAAATTCTTGATGTTACATGGAAAAACACTTACAAAAATACACAGGAAGATGGAGCCAGTGTTTGAGGAAGTCTGTCCTTCGTATGCTTCTGTAGACAAGTTGGTGTTTGCAGTTTAAATGTGGCCGTTCCCAAGTTGCTGATCTGCCAAAATCAGGACGACCGTCCACAGAGTGCAATGATGCAAATGCTCAAATGCTGCAAAAGTGAAGAAAATCATAGACCAGGATAGGAAAATGACAATTGCAGAGATATCGGGTTCAGCAAAACTGAGTAAGAGTACAGATTTTATAATTTTACACAACAGACTGAACATGAATAAAGTGTGTGCCCGCTGGGTCCCGCGCCTGCCGACATGTGAACAGATACAAACGCTGGTTGATTGCTGTGGCCAGTTGTTCAAGGTGTGGCGGTCAAAAGAAAAAAAACATGTTGACGACTATGGTGACGGTAGATCAGACTTGGATTCACCATTATGACCCAGAATCCAAAATTGCCAGCATGCAGTGGAAAACCAGGAGCCTTGGAATGTGATCAACATCGAACAATTAGTATAATGAGTCACATCACTAAGATTTTGCTAAGAATTATCATGCAAAGAGTTAGGAGGAAAATACAACCTGAAATAGGAGAAGAACAATGTGGGTTTGTAGAAGGCAAGGGTACAGTAAATGCTGTGTACATACTGAGAACCGTAATCGAACGTTCTTTAGAAGTAAACAAAGATCTACACCTTTACTTTATTGACTACACAAAGGCTTTCGACAAAGTGAGACATGTCGACATGATAAGTATGCTTGAAAATCTACAAATTTATGGAAAAGACCTTAGACTTGTAAAAAACATATTTTGGAAACAACAAGCTGCCATAAGAGTTGGATAATGAAGTAGGTCAGTATCAGCCTATTAAGAGAGGTGTGAGACAGGGATGTGTAATGTCTCCAGATCTGTTTTCCCTGTACAGTGAAAATATTTTCAGAAATATAGAAGATATGGAAGGAATCAACATTGGGGGACGATGCATCAATAACATTAGATATGCAGATGACACAGTCTTGATTGCAGACAATGAACAGGACATGCAACATTTAGTAGATGCGGTTGTTGCACACAGTGAACAACTAGGGTTAGAATTAAATTGTAAAAAGACACAGATTATGGTCGTCACTAGGAAGGAAGAAATACCACAATGTAATATGCAAGTAAATGGGCATATTCTTAAACAAGTGAATTGGTACAGCTATCTCGGAACAGTCATAACATCCGATGGGAGATGCCTTGAAGAGATTAGAACAAGAATTGCCATTGCGAAGGTAGCCTTTTGCAAGATTAAAAACATACTGGCCAATAAAAAGACATCAATTGAAATGAAAAAAAAATTTGGGCATGTTATTAGAAGAAATGAATTGGAGAACTTGGTGACAACTGGCAAGATCGAAGGGAACAGACCAAGGGGAAGACCGAGAAGTAAATACCTGAATGGCTTGGCCACGTGGCATGGTCGAGACAGAAACACGGAGCTGATCCATGACTCTGGTGATCGAGTGAGATGGCAAAACATGACCGCCTACGCTTACCGGCATGGCACATGATGGATGGATGGAGTGGAAAACTCCGGGTTCGCCAACACATGTCAAGCCAGCAGCACAAGCATATGCAAGAAAAGTTATGCTGACTGTTGTTTGGGATGTCACAGGTGTCATATTGAAAGATTACATGCTTCATGGCAACACGGTTAATGGGCAGTACTATGCAGATCTCCTTATCAAACTAAGAAAGGCTGTGCCCAGAAAACGAGGGATAGCGCGTACGCAAATTCTGCCTTTGCTTCAAGATAACGCGCCCTCCCATAAAGCACGGCTTGTGCTGCAAACTGCCAATGATTTCAATATTGAAATTCTTCTACACCCACCATATTCTCCAGATTTGGCTCCATCAGACTTTTTTCTTTTCCCAAATCTTACAAAAACAACTGACAGGGAATCGTTTTGACAGTGACGAAGATGTTATACTGGCTTGTGATAACTGGTTTAGTTCGAAAAATAAGTTGTTTTATTCTGAAGGTCTTTTCAAGGTCACACAGAGATGGCAGAAATGCATAAATTCGGGTGTTTCTACATTGAGAAGGAATAAGCACTGTGCCAAATTTCAATTTTCTCCGCCTACTCCTTCATGGTCAGGCTAAAGACTTATGAGAAGCCCCTGTGGTGTGTGTGTGTGTGTGTGTGTGTGTGTGTGTGTGTGTGTGTGTGTGTGCGCGCGCGCACGTGCGTGCGTGCGTGCGTGCGTGCGATCTTTACAATCTTCTTCACACCCGTCTCTTATAGCCTGGGAGCAAGAGGCGATCGGCGGACTGCAGCACGCTGACCACATGTCTTGGCAACAACAAAGTCAAGGTGGATGAGTCACCTTGTGGTACAAACGCCCAGTGCAATGCTACCAAGCATGGACCTACCTGTGTATGCCGGGATGGATTCTTTGGCAACCCAGATTGTCCTCAAGGGTGTTCAGAAGGTACTTCATGCGGAACTTCATCATGTTTTATGTCTAGAATAACTGCTTCAGCAGTTGTTCAATGTTGTTATTGTTGTTACCAAACAGGATTACTGTTTTTGTGTTTTCCACCATTCCTATAAATTCCAGAGAAGTGAAATTAGTTTAACTCTTGACGAAAGCTTTATAACCGCCAAGTCCCGATTATGACTTATGATTGTATACTTGTAAGGCTTACCAATTACATTTTCCGCTTGTGTTAATTTACTAATTGCTTACACATCCTAGTGCTGAACTCTTCTTCTTCTTCTTCTTCTTCTCCTTCTTCTTCTTCTTCTTCTTCTTCTTCTTCTTCTTCTTCTTCTTCTTCTTCGTCTCATCATCATCATCATCATCATCATCATCATCATCATCATCATCATCATCATCATCTTCTTCTTCTTCTTCTTCTTCTTCTTCTTCTTCTTCTTCTTCTTCTTCTGCCTTTTATCTCTCAATGCATCGCAGACCCTCCACCAACTCCGGATAATCGCTGAGTATACTGGCTCTTAATTGGTTGAATTCTGCAGCTGAAGTGTTCTCACTTCAACATTCCTCAGAGCCTCCTACGGCATGCATTGTAGAGTACAGTCAGTCTTACTATTATGTGCTGTCTGAATAGGTCCCATAACACGCGGAGGACACGTGTCACGTGTGTAACAGCTGGCTGTAGCATACACAGTTCCACACGCCTAAGGCTCGCCATTGGGCCCGAGGTGTTTGATCCATAATTGTATTGGCCTATTGGCACTCGGCGGGTCACGGGGTCAGTATTGGCACTCGGCGGGTCACGGGGTCAGTATTGGCACTAGGCGGGTCACGGGGTCAGTATTGGCACTAGGCGGGTCACGGGGTCAGTATTGGCACTCGGCGGGTCACAGGGTCAGTATTACACCTGATGCCTTTACTTCATATGTCAATCAATCAGGTGCCGTCTCCACAATGAAAGTTGGCTACAATGGATCTCCAACACTGTCTGTCTCTTGCCCTGACTGTACATTCTGTCAGGCCGCTGTTCGTCCATCTCTTGATGTTATCTTCCCACTTGTATCGTTGTCAACCTCTTGCTCGCTTGCCTTCAACCTTACCCTCTAGTATGGTCTTTATAATAGTGTTGTCTTTTAACGCGACCGAAATATTTCACATGCCTCTTTTTATTTATTTCTTCAACTCTCGCTTCATTCCATTTTTTTTTTTTAAGGAACTTCTGTATTTAATTGTTTTTTGCAATGATGCAACGAATAACGTCACATTACTTACACTCTTAGGAACGGTGTCTGAAGATGGCAGTCAGACGTGCTTCGATTATTCCAACTGTGATGGAACCAGTCGCGTGGAGTGTGTCTGCAATGATGGATACAACCCTAACTGCGAGCGTTGTGAAGGTAGGCTGGTGTATATCACTGCTGTTTTCTATTTCTTCTCCTTTCGATAGAAGACAGAATGGGTTAAAGTCAGAAGTGTTTATAATTTGTTTTTAAAGTGACAAGTGTCTGGGATAGGACAAGTTAATGAAAGAACCGCTTAAGATAGAATAGAGTAACATGTGTCGTTTGATAGAATAGCTTCAAGTAACAAGTGCTTAGAATAGAATACAGTAACATGCGTCGTGAGATAGAATAGCTTCATTTAACAAGTGCTTAGGATAGAATAGAATAACAAGTGCTTAGAATAGAATATAGTAATAATTGCTTAGGATAGAATACAAGTTAGTTGTATTTCTTGTACAGGTCGTCGCAGTCAACCCCAGCAAGTGTACTTTCAGTAGCTTGTCATTGCTTTCTGAACGACAGGCACTCATACCACTGAATAAAAATACAACTCGAGGTGGTCTGCTGCCTAATCGCCCGCAGTTGTGTTTCGGACGCGGTATGCGGGATTACACATTGAGTCTGTAACGCCTGGGCCACAGAGGGGGTTCGGGTAGAATACCTTCACGTAAATAATGCTTAGGATATAATAGTTACAAGTCCGTAGGGTAGAATAGCTTTAAGTAACAAGTGCTTAGGGAAGATGTTTTTGTTTCATAATGTTGCATATCCCTTGGAGGACGTTGCAGTCAATACCAGCATTTTTCAGCTTCTGTTGATGTACTTGGAAAGTTTTTACGTTCAGTAGTTTGCCATTGCTTTCCGAACGACCGCTCCCATACCAACACGTTATAACACAAGGCGACACGGTCGAACGCCTTGTAAGCGGCTCACAACGGCGTTCGCAACACTTTGGACATGGAGACGGCTAGGGTAGAATAGCTTCATGTAAATAGTGTTTAGGATAGAATAGATTAAAGTAGCAAGAACGTAGGATAGAATTCGTTGCCGAAAAACCGTTTAGGAATGAACAGCGTACTGTGACGGCTGTTTCAGAGTTTAATGTAATTTGTATAAGTTGAAGAATAACACGACTTATAATTTAATGAGTTGAAAGGCAAGAAGACTTATAATTTAATAAGTTGCGGTTTCAGTGATTTATGATAAAGTAAGTTAAAGAAAGGACTTTTCAGGATAGAATACATTAACGCGTTAACGGATTAGCACATACTATTTGATTCAAGTGACAAGAACTAAGGACAGAGTATGGTATACTAACATGTTCCAGGATATAACAGATTTACTTAATTAGTAAGTAACAGGGACAAATAATATTTACCTCAACGCTGGTAATGTCGTGAGCATGGCCGGTCGCAAGTTCGACGCCTGGGCTCGTCGCTTGCGAGCGTGATGAAAAGATTGACCAAGTATTTCTACGTGCCCTCAGGCCTACATTATGTGACGGCGTTGTCACATCACAGACCCGTCACTGGAACTGCGTCGGCACAATTTAAAAAACAAAATAATTATAACATCTTCACCTGATGATTGATAAACTTGCGCATATGTGACTGCTGCGATGATGTGTCAATTTAGTCGCTTAAAAAAATTGTCGCTTAAAAGTCGACAGGGTCGACTTCATTGCACCGGGTTTTTATCCCATGTGGCTCAGTTTCTTTCCGCAGCGAACTGCTGAAATGTCGCACAAAGCAGGAACTCCGTGGCTCGAGCAACGACCCTTAGGAGTCTCCTAAAAAATGCACTCATGAACCGAATGACGCGGCCCGGAATCGAACCCACAAACTTCGGAGTCTGAGTCAGACAGCTTGATCACTTCGCCACAGAGACTCCCGTGTGAATGTAGCGTTCAGTTTTACTATAAAATTAGTATTAATGACATCTCCTCCAGCATTATTTTCTCGTGTTAGTTAAATTACAAAGCAATTCAAAACAATTCACAATAATATATGTTGTAATCATTTCAGTATTCTAGACACAGTACCTAGTCATTGTTCATTTGTTATCCTTCCAATCATGCAATTTTTCTAACGATTTCTGCTCAATTTGATAATTATATTAACCTATTAATTCCAAAAAACGGGGAAGACCAAGAGAGACCCTGCGTAGAACCATCATCAGAGAAGGCTCATTCAACGGCCAAGTAAACATCCAAGATCTACAACAGATAGCAGCGAACCGCCGGACATGGAGAGCCAGGACTTCTGCCCTATGCGCCGACTTAGGCTCAAGAGGAAAGACTAACTAACTAATTAACTAATTTAATTCCTTATATTAGTTTAACTCTGTCCATCCTGTCTTGCTGTTGTTGTTTAGTTGATTATTGTTGTGCCATTGCTTGTTTGCTGTAGTTTTATAATTCCTCTCTTCAGATATCAACGAGTGTGACGAGGGACTGCATTCATGCGATCTGTCTATCCAAACATGCGTCAACACCCCTGGTGCCTACAAATGCCAATGCCAGGAGGGGTACACAGAGGTCGGTGGTAGCTGCAAAGGTAAGAGATATATGTACATGTAAGAACGATATGCACAGATAAGAAGGATATGCACAGATAAGAGAGATGTGCACATGTAAGAAGGATATGCACAGATAAGAAAGATATGCACAAATAACAGAGATATGCACATATAAGAAGGATATGCACAGATAAGAGAAATATGCACAGATAAGAGAGATGTGCACAGATAAGAAGGATATGCACAGATAAGAAAGATATGCACAGATAACAGAGATATGCACAGATAAGAAGGATATGCACAGATAAGAGAGGTGGACAAAACCACGCTGACAATTTGTACTTCCTTGTGTGTGTGTGTGTGTGTGTGTGTGTGTGTGTGTGTGTGTGTGTGTGTGCGTGTGTGCGTGCGTGCGTGTGTGTGGTTCAAAATGTTGTTCTAAAATGCATTGTGTACCACTCTATTAGTGCTTTATCTGCCTCTGTAGATAGTATTGAGTTTACCACTCTATTAGTGCGTTATCTGCCTCTGTAGATAGTATTGAGTTTACCACTCTATTAGTGCGTTATCTGCCTCTGTAGATAGTATTGAGTTTACCACTCTATTAGTGCGTTATCTGCCTCTGTAGATAGTATTGAGTTTACCACTCTATTAGTGCGTTATCTGCCTCTGTAGATAGTATTGAGGCTACTCGTTCAGTGAAATGGGACATTGCTCTGAATGGCCAAAGAACCACACTGTTGCGTCTGTGTTTAGTAGCCTTTTGCCTGCTCATTTTGATCTTGTTTCATGTAGCTACAATATGCTATCTTTACAATATTTCATTTCTTCTATTATCTTCACATCTCCTCAATATGCTATCTTTACAATATGTCATGTCTTCTGCTAACTTCACATCGCCTCATAATGCTGTCTTTACAATATTTCATTTCTTCTATTACCTTCACATCGCCCCAAAATGCTATCTTTACAATATTTCATTTCTTCTACTACCTTCACATCGCCCCAAAATGCTATCTTTACAATATTTCATTTCTTCTATTACCTTCACATCTCCTCATTATGCTATCTTTACAATATATACCTTCATATCGCCTGTAGGCTGACTGTGAAACAAGTATTTCGGGATTGTGAGACTGCGCTCATTACTTCCAGTCCACGGAAATGATTATGAGCAATAAAAGTATTGTATAGTGTACACAGCATGTGAAGACAATTACAACGATCTTCATTCGTCTTATAAGTTAGGTGCTAACAGAGGAGCCCCCGGGATAACTGGACAAATCTGTACAACGATCTTCATTCGTCTTATAAGTTAGGTGCTAACAGAGGAGCCCCCGGGATAACTGGACAAATCTGGAGCTAAGGAGAATGCGTCAGTCAATTGTCCTGAATGTCCGAAATGACTGTCAATGGCTAGGGTAAAGAACTGCCTGTGGTGTGGAAAGCTAGGGAAAACCACCATACTATATATACTAAAAACTAAACATGGTAACCAATAAACCAGTCTCAAAGATTTGATGCTTTGCAACTTCCAAAGTCAGGGAATATAGTGGGTGCGGGAATAATTGAGCATTCTTTTTGTTATGCTGTGTATTTCCTGATATTAATTAGGATAATTGACTTATATATTTGTTATGTTGTGTATTTCCAGATATTAATGAGAATAATTGACTATTCTTTTTGTTATGTTGTGTATTTCCAGATATTATTGAGAATAATTGACTATTCTTTTTGTTATGTTGTGTATTTCCAGATATTAATGAGAATAATTGACTATTCTTTTTGTTATGTTGTGTATTTCCAGATATTATTGAGAATAATTGACTTATATATTTGTTATGCTGTGCATTTCCAAATTATTAATGAGGATAACTGACTATTCTCTGTGTTATGTTGTGTATTTCCAGATATTAATGAGGATAACTGACTTATATATTTGTTATGCTGTGTATTTCCAGATATCAATGAGGATAACTGACTATTCTCAGTGTTATGTTGTGCATTTCCAAATTATTAATGAGGATAACTGACTATTCTCTGTGTTATGTTGTGCATTTCCAGATATTAATGAATGCACCAAGAAGACCCACAACTGTTCCAGTAGCCAAGGATGTGTCAACACAGATGGCAGCTTCAAGTGTAAATGTTGCGCTGGATTCCTTCTAGACCCTAATTCACAAGAGTGTGTCATCGATTCATGTAAGACACAACGGATATCTTGTATTTGTCCATCCTTTTAACGTTAGAAAAGAAATATTCACATTTTATTGTCTACTTTTTGTTTTAAACAAGATGTTTTTGCAAGCAATATAGTATATTTTCCCATTTCTACTAATCTCTTACACCATAAAACTATCGTTCCTACTGCGATGGTATCTCGTGCAGAACCATTATATCTTTCTCGACAACTCATCTTTTCTTGCGCTGTATTATCGTTAGTGTAATCGACTGGGGGTTACGCTGATGCTATAAGCGCAGTCGTCAGCTAAAGTGAGAGAATGGTTGGCCACCTGTGCATTCGGGTCTAGGAAATTTGACGGACCTGGCGGCAACTTAACTCTTGCACTAAGATCTAATCCCAGGAACTCTGTTGACCATCTGCACAGATTCATGCTCTTTAATATTCGTCCATTTTAGCCAACCCATTCACTGCTCCTTTTTTCATGTACCACTTCCCCTCATTTACCAGGGATTTCAACTGAACCGTTGCCACCCACTACCCCGGTATCATTCCTTACCCTGGTCCCCATGACCCACAGACTCCCACGGTTGTGTATACAAGAGGATAAAGGTGATATCCGTGTTAGTATTACAGTCTAGGATTCTGAGATAAGTAGCAGCATTTTTTTTAAATTTTAATTTTCTCTCCTTTGCTCTCATTTTTTTCATCGTTTCATTCTTCTCATCCCCTCCTTATGCCTTAATATAGTCACCGGAGGGTCTTTTCGGTGACTATATGTTGTGTTTTTGTATGCATTTGTTTGCTGATGAAGGCTAGTCGCCGCAACGTGAAGTATATGTCGTAATTCTGCTCTACAAAGCTGCATTACTTTGTGTTATTTTATATTGCCTGCACAGATTCAATGCGTTTCAGTATTTCTCGCACAGACAATCATGATGTCAAAGATGTAATCTCAATCATTAGTTGGGAAGTTGCTTCCATCCAAACATGTTCTTGTTGCTCTGATAAGCCCGTACATTATTTCAGCGTTCGGCTCCCGACCCTTGAACGCATCATGTTGCCACGTCTGCACGGATCGCGTCCTGTGTGCTGATGTATCTCCTTACTGCTACAACGACTACAATGGGCAGAGAACCGATTACCCTAGCTATAAAAGAATGTTCCAAGAGTTGTGCCTTAAAGGATCTGCTATTGCTGTTACCAGATATCGACGAGGATCTTGCGCGGAAACCCAACCACCTGCTTCCGGCACAGGTATTGCATGTTGTGCTCATTCTTAATCCGGCATAGAGGTACTTCAGTTGTAACTAATGCTTAACTACTACAACAATACTTCAGGCGAAAGTTAATCTATACCTTTGTAAATACAGTTCAGTTGCCATCACAAAACATAGCTTCTGTTGAAACTCACTCTATACCATCATAAAGATAATTTCAGTTTAAACTCACGCTATACCATCATAAAGATTATTGCAATTGAAACTCACTGTATACTATTATAAAGATAACTGCAATTGAAACTTACTCTATACCATCATAACGATAATTTCAATTGAATCTCACTACATACTATCATAATGATAACTTTTGTTGAAACTCACTCTATACCATCATAAAAATAACTTCTGTTGAAACTCACTATATACCATCATAAAAATAACTTCTGTTGAAACTCATCCTATACCATCACAAAGATAACCTCAATTGAAACTCACTCTAAACCATCATTAAAGATAGCCTCTGTTGAAGCTCACCCTATACAATCATAAAGATAACCTCACTTGAACCACACTCTATACCATCATAAAAATAGCCTCTGTTTAAACTCACTCTATACCAGTGTTTCCCAACGTGGGGCCCACGCCCCACAGGGGGGCAATTTGACTGTTAAGGGGGGCAATTCGAAAATGGAAGAAATCGGCTGAATATAACAAAACGGGCAGACTTGAGACTGAAGTTAACTAAATTGGAACCTGACATAAGATCTCTTTGCAGCAAGCATCAAGCGCAAGGATCTCACTAAATTTAAATAATAAATAATTACTAATAATTAAAATAATATAGAAAAATCTTTCATTAAAATTATTTTGTACTTGAATTTCAGTTCTCCATTATATGTTTTCAAAATTTACTTACTGTGTTTGCTCAATAATTACCTAGTGATTTCTTACTAAAACCTATCATTCAAGTTTCTTTAGTGAACATTTCAATTTTTGAATATTAAAAATAATGTATATGTTGAGGGGGGGGGGCGTGGGGCGGGGGAGGGGGGCAATATGAATTTTAGAAAGGCTTAAGTGGGGCATGGTACAAAAAAGGTTGGGAAACACTGCTCTATACCATCATAAAGATAGCCTCTGTTGAAACTCGCCATATACCATCATACAAAAGCTTCAACTGCTCATTCTTTACCATCATAAATATAGTTCAATTGCAACTCATGGTATAAGTGCCATAAAGATAATTATCTTGTAACTCATCATTAAGTGCCATCCAGAAGCTTCGGATAACTGTTATTATATAAGTGTTATAGAGATTCTAAATATGTTGCTTATCCTATGCAGGATGTTGCGATGGAACCTAGGTTTATTTTCCAGCCAATTCTATGTGCAGTAGTCTGCTATTGTCAACACTGGGGCTAAGCGTCAGTGACCTAGTTTCACAGTTCCCCGATGTACCGAGTAGCCATTTTGAATTTACCTGCAGGCAATTTGGAGGCAGGCCGCTTTGCGTTGATTTCAATGCTATGAAGTGTTAGGCGTTCAGAAAGCAATGGCAAACTACTGAACTTAAATATTGCCTAGCATATCACACATAGTGCGTCCAGACAATTATTCAACCATCAAACCATCCGACCAGCCAGTTGTTCGATCAACCAATCATTCAGCCAACCAAAGAACAAATCAACTAATCATCGAACCAATTATCCGAGTAGCCAATCATCTAACCGACTATGTAGTCAACCAACTGACCAACCAACCAATCAACCGAAAAACCAACAACTCAATCAACCAACTAACCAATCAGACAACCATCACCAACCAATCACCCAAATACTCAATCAACCAGTCAACCAGTCAACCAGTCAACCAACCAGTCAACCAGCCAACCAACAAAACAAACAACTCAACCAGCAAACCACTCAAACAACCACTCAACCAACCACCTACCAAAACTACCACTGAACCAATCTCTCAAATAATTAATCAACCAACCACTTAACCAACCACTCAATCAACCACTCAACCAATCACTCAACCAACCACTTAACTAACCACTCAACCAACCACTCAACCAACAAACCACTCAACCAACAAACCACTCAACCAACGAACCACTCAACCAACAAATCAACCACTCAACCAACCACTAAATCAACCACTCAACCAGCCACAAACCAACCACTCTACCAACCAGTCATTCAACCAGCCAACCACTCAACCAACCAACCACTCAAAAACCAATCACTCGACCAACCAATCACTTGACCAATCACACAAGCAACTACTCAACAAATTATCCACTCAACCAGCCTTCATTCAATCACCCAATCGCTCAATCAATCAACTGCTGAATCAACCAACCAATCATTAAACAAACCATTCAACCAACCAAACAACCACAACCAACAAACAACCAACCACTCAACCAACCAACCATCCACATAATCCGTCACTCAACCAACCACACAACCAGTCACCCACTCAACCAGCCAACCACTCAACCAACCACTCAATCAAGCGACCACTTAACCAACCAACGAATCAATAAACCAACCACTCAACCAACCATTAAACCAACTAACCAACCATATAACCAACCACTCAATCAACCAACCACTCAACCAACCAATCAACCAACCAATCAACCAACCAATCAACCAACCAGCCAAACCTCCGACCATCCATTAGATGAATTAAAATGCATTATCAAAATATGATGAAACTAAATTGCTAAATCTGTTATTTCTTATATTTAATTATTACAGGTGATGGATCTGAGATACCTAGAAATTGTGATGATCCCCTCATTTGTAAATCCAACCCGCCTCCGGCTCTAGCTCTTGGCAGCGGTAACATCTTTTTCAATACATGTTATCTTTAGTTGCATTTAAAATATCTTCTTCTTCAGCGTTCCGAGCCATTGAGGTTCTTTGCTGCAGATACAATCCGTCTCCATTCGTCTCTCTGATTGACCTTCTCTTGCCAGTCGTTGATTCCAAGTGCTTGTAGGTCTGTATATATATTATCTCTCCACCGTCTTCTTAGTCTACCTCGGGGTCTACGGTAATTTATTTCCTGAGTGTAAGCGAGTTTTGTTTCCCTATTATCTTCCATTCTTTCTATATGCCCCAGCCATTGTAGTCTATTAGCCTTCATGATACCAGTGATTATCGGGGACTTAAACAGATCATAAATGTCTTTGTTACTTCTTCTTCTCCACTCTCCACTTTGTGTATCCCTAATGGATCCAAAGATGCGTCTTAAAACTTTGTTCTCAAAGGTTTGTAGCAAGGCTTCGTCTCCTTTCGTTGTACTCCAGGTTTCAGAGCCATACAGCACAACTGGTCTGATCAGTGTTTTGTATATTGTGATCTTGGTGCTACGAGATAACGCCTTTGATTTTAGTAGATGTTGTAGTGCATAGTATATCTTATTTCCAGAATTGATTCTAGTTTGTATTTCTTCCCTTATGATGTTGGAGCAGTTGACAATTGTACCCAGGTATGTGTATGTTTCCGTTCTTTTAATGGTCATATTATCTATTTGTATGTGGCCAGAGTTATTAAAATATAGTACTCAGTATATTCTTTACCCACACTAGTTTAGAAGATTACTAAAATGATTGTGCATTGCCGTTACAGATGTAAACTGTAGGTCTAAGGAAGTCAGCTGCTGGTTTCTCGCAGGGGGAAAAATGACAAGGAACATTTAGGACAACTGAACATAAATGGCCGCTGGTGAAAGAACTTTTAGGACAACTGAACATAAATGGCCGCTGGTGAAAGAACAATGAACAATGTTTACTCCGCCATATTGGCAACAGCAATTTAATTAGTTTCGGCCATCACGTTAGAGTGCATACCATCAGCTACCAGCGCTGACGTATTTTCAAAGATCTGATACGATAACAAGAGGGCTCCCGAGAAGGACATGGATTGATCACGCCAAAAACATTGTACAATCACACGGAATGACACTATCCAGTGAAATTTGGAAATCGCAAAGACTAGGCCTAAAACTGAAGTCCTGCCAGACTTGTTTAGAAGAACAACCTAGCCATGGATAAATAGAGCCAGGTATCTTCAATTGGATCTGTCTCCAGGACGTCTCTCTGACAAGTGCATGCTGAAGTCGACACATTTATTACATAGGGACTATTTTTATTGTGACGCACTTTCTCGAAAGCAGTAAAGACGAATGAATTTAGGTGCCTCATACACGGGCCATAAATGTTTTGCAGTATGCGCCTGTCGAGATACAATAAACTGTGCCAGGCAATAAACTCTGCAATATATTGTCATTATTCAAATTCACGAGGGTAAATATTGTTTTGAATTTCATAATTTTTTCTTGATGATTTTATTTTATCATGTCGAGAACATTATATATTTTATTATTTCGTGATTGCAATGTCCGCATCCATACTTCCAGGAACTGTCTGCGGGCCATTATCATCATCCAAGCCAACATCTCACGCATCTTTCTGTGCACTGGTCAAATCTGTGTGCAAGAATTCGGGTGGTGTGGCCGGACTGGGCAACGCTGGTGCAATTCAGGCCAAACCAGGAAAATGCCCAGTGGGTCCACCAAAGGGCAAGCCTCAACCGTGTACGTTTATGTGTTTGTTTGCATGTTTATTTATTACCATTGAATGTTAAGCTAATTTTGTCTTCTCCTTCTTCTTCTTCGCTCTTCCTCCTTTTCTTCGCCCTCATTCTTCTTCTTCTTCTTCTTCTTCTTCTTCTTCTTCTTCTTCTTCTTCTTCTTCTTCTTCTTCTTCTTCTTCTTCTTCTTCGTCTTCTTCTTCTTCTTCTTCTTCTTCTTCTTCTTCTTCTTCTTCTTCTTCTTCTTCTTCTTCTTCTTCTTCTTCTGTAACATATGCACTATATTTCCGCATATGTCCATTTATCAGAAAGTGGAGGAACTCCACGTGTAATATGTGTGGTGATATATAATGACAAGCCTACCTCACTTCCTCTTTAGACATAGCGAATTAATGACAATGTAAAGTGCACGACCCTATTTACACTCCTCTGGGAGTATCTGGCCTGTGTGGTAGTCCTATATTTCTAAAGACTAATCTGTGTTACTGCCCAAAACAAAAAAAAATCTGTCATTGACTGTCTATAGTACCATGAGGTATAGGACAAGGGGTCTTGAGCCCGAGGAATTACGGCCGTTGGCTAGTGCAGTCACCGCGGAATGTGCCGATTAGGAATTTCTTTTTTTCCCCCGACAGAAATAAATCCACACCTTACTGAGGCTTCTAGCGACCCGGCCACCTGGCCCTCATCGGTGTTATTAATTACTAGAATTACTAATGAGCTATAGACAGTCTATAACTGGTGCCTGCGGGGGACAGTGGGGTTCACGTGATAGGACAGGATCATCAGTGTCGAGCTCATGGAGAAAGATCAACAAATCCCTATGGATATAGCCGTGAAGAAAAGACAATGCCGCTGGATAGAACACACAATGAGAAAACACACCCTAGGACAATATAAATGGACAATCTTGTGTGGAACCCATAAGGCAAACATCTAGTGGGAGACCTAAAACCCACACAGAGAAGAGAATTACAAACAGAGATAGATAGTAGAGGGAGGACATGGAGGAAGCTGCAGGAGTTAGCAAAAAAGAGGACGGCCTTGGCGTGGTTTGGTTGAGGGCCTGTGATTGATTTGTTTGAAGGAGAGAAAACATTGCTGCAACCAGTGGTCATTTGAATGATCTGACTGAACGAGAGAAGTCATTACTGCAGTCAGTCGTCATTTAAAAGATCTGACTGAACGAGAGAAGATATTTCTGCAGCCAGTGGTCATTTGAATGATCTGACTAAACGAGAGAAAATATTTCTGCAGTCAGTCGTCTTATGAATGACCAGACTGAACCAGAGAAGACATTGTTGCAGCCAGTGATTATTTGAATGATCTGACTGAACGAGAGAAAATATGTCTGTAGTTAGTCGTCTTATGAATGACCTGGTTGAACGAGAGAAGACATTGCTGCAATCAGTGGTCATTTTAATGACCTGACTGAACGAAAGAAGACATTAAGTCATCAGTCCATATCATCGTTAGTATCATCGTTATTGTCATCTTTATGATCATCGTTATCATTGTTTACTTTTAAAGGACCGAGAGTTTAATGCAGGATATTCTCTCTCATTGTTAATCTATTATTGAAAATTTATAGTTAATTAATCCCTTGTTTTTCACAACTATATTGGGATTTTAAGTGGTCATAAAGGAACTATTTAAAACGTACAGCCTGGGTAACACGAAGCAACAAATGTCAGTAGTATAAGTTAGTTGCATATCCTCTAAAGGACATCGCAATCAACCCCAGAATAATTTTTTTGGGGGCTGTTTATGATTTCTTGGGAAGTTTGCGTTCATAGTTTGCCATTCCTTTCTGAACAACCGGCACTTATACCATTTTATAACAACCAACGCAAGGCGGACTGCTGCCAAACCACCACCATCCGTGCTTCGAATGCGATATGCGGGATTACGAACTGCGTTCGTAAGCCCATCGCCACAGGGACATATAACGAACACAGGAAGGGTCGGTGTTCAAACACTCCCGACCTGGAAATGTGGACACTATTGGAGAAATGGTCATTATGTTTCTTTCTGATAGTGTCCGAACCTGTGTTTACACCTTGGGAGCCGTACGGTCAGTGTGTGTTCAAGAGTGGGGACTGTGGGCTTGGGCCTGGAGACTAGGAACAGACGTGAGGTAACTCGCAGCGATAAGAGGCTCACCCGCAAATCTAGATCAGAGGAGCTGAAGGAGACCCGCGCCTGCTTCAAGACTTGCCCGCCAATTTCAGGTATATGGAAGTCTGTCTCTCTGTCCTCCGCCTGTGTCTGTTTGTGGTGATGTTTGTCTGTCTGGTTTACTTATCTGGCTGTATATTATTTTGTTGCGTATCACTTAAGGGGACGTTGCAGTCAACACCAGCATTTTTCAGCTGCTGTTGATGTACTAGGCAAGTGTTATAATCAGTAGTTTGCCATTGCTTTCTGAACGACCGACTCCCATACCAGCACGTTATAACACAACGCGACACGATCTGCTGCACAAATCAGTCGCAGCTGAGCTTCGAACGCCTGGTACCCGGCTCACGAACCGCGTGCGTGTTTGTCTTGATGCTTGTCTTCCTGTCTGTTTGCTTTTTTGCCTGCATATATATAGTTTTCACATGTGTCTGTCTGTCCGGTTCTGTGTGTGTGTCTGTGTGAGTGTGTGTGTCTGTGTGAGTGTGTGTGTCTGTGTGTGTGTGTGTGTGTGTGTGTGTACATATGTCCTTCAGGTTAGTGCTAGATATTTTGTCTGCTAGTTTGTCAAGATTGTCTTATTATATCCGTCTACCTGCCTTTATCTGATTATTGTAATACCATTTTTTGATACGGTGATCCTATTTACCTGTAGAAGGGGTGTGACTAAGAAGTTTAGATAGTTGGTGCGTTCTGGTGTGTGTCCTTGGCTGGGAAGAGTTGTCTTTATGGGCTGTCATCTGGAAAAACGTCGGTCTGTTACCGGCGCCTTCATGAGAAGTACAGGACTGTAACACTGTAAATCCTCTGGGAATTCACATTTTGCTAATGATGGACGGGTAGTGTATGGTTCCATCGCCTTGCTCCTGAGAGAGTGAGTTAGTTAGTTAGTCGAGGTTCCAGTTTCACGGCAACGGGTCGTCCCCATTATGCTCCATTCCCGTGCCAGTGAATATCACACAAAATGCCTCCCACTGTCCAATGTGAAAAGTGGAATAGACAGGAGTCTCGGCAAGCCAACAGCCCGCATAGGTACATTGTGCATAATGTCGCCGTCAGAATCCATCCATCCATCATGTGCCATGCCGGTAAGCGTGGGCGGTCATGTTCTGCCATCTCACTCGATCACCAGAGTCGTGGATCAGCTCTGTGTTCCTGTCTCGACCATGCCACGTGGCCAAGCCATCCAGGTATTTGCTCCTAGGTTTTCCCCTTTGTCTCTTCCCTTCGATCTTGCCAGTTGTCACCAAGTTCTCCAATTCATTTCTTCTCATAACATGTCCAAATAATTGTGACTGTCTACGTCTAATGACTCTAATCAGTTTACGATCTTCATTTGTTTCTTGAAGGACTGGTTCGTTGGTTTTTCTATCTGTCCATGGTATTCTTTGCGTTTTCCTCAGAAACCACATTTCCACAGCCATTAGCTGTTTTTCAGCTTGACTGCTTATTGTCCACGCTTCACATCCATACAAAAGTATAGGTTCTATGTAGCATCTCAACACTCTTTTTCTCGTTTCAATTGATATCTTTTTGTTGGTCAGTATGTTTTTCATCTTGCAAAAGGCTACCTTCGCAATGGCAATTCTTGTTCTAATCTCTTCAAGGCATCTCCCATCAGATGTTATGACTGTGCCGAGATAACAGTATCGATTCACTTGTTTAAGAATATGTCCATCTACTCGTATATCACATTGTGGTATTTCCTTCTTCCCAGTGACGACCATAATCTGTGTCGTCTTAATATTCAGTTCTAACCCTAGTTGTTCACTGTGTGCAACAACCGCATCTACTAAATTTTGCAGGTCCTGTTCATTGTCTGCAATCAAGACTGTATCATTTGCATATCTAATGTTATTGATGTATCGTTCCCAAGTGTTGATTCCTTCCATATCTTCTATATTTCTAAATATATTTTCACTGTACAGGGAAAAAAGATCTGGAGACATTACACATCCCTGTCTCACACCTCTTTTAATAGGCTGATATTGACCTACATCGTTATCAATTCTGATGGCAGATTGTTGTTCCCAATATATGCTTTTTTTTAAAGTCTACGGTCTTTTCCATCAATTTGTAGATCTTCAAGTATCCTTATCATGTCGACAAGTTGTAAGTGGGGATGTGTTGGTGAGGGATATGTGTGTGTGGTACGTGGGTTGGGAATAGTGCGTGGTAGGGGGTGTATGTGATGTGCGGGTGGGGGATTAGGTTAAGGCATGTGTGGGTGGGTGGAAGTTGTATGTGTGGGTGGTGGGGTGTGTGTGAGTGGATTGGGGATGTATGGGTGGTTAGGGAGATGTGTGTGTGTGTGGGGGGGGGGGGGGGTAGGGACATGTCAGTTGGTGGGGATGTGTGTGTATGGTTTGGGGATGTGTGAGTGGATGTGCGATGTGTGGGTTGGTGGGGGATTGTGTGTGTGGGTGGGGAATATGTTGTGGATGGAGATGTGGCTGGGGGATTGGTGGTTTGAGGTGTGGGTGGGGAGAGGATGTGTGGGGTAGGATGTGGATGGGCGTGGGATGTGTGGGTTGGTGGAGGAATGTTTGTGGGTGGCGAGTGTGTTTTGGTTGGGGGATCAGGTGAGGGCAGTGTGTGTGGGTGGGGGATGTGCGGGAGGGGGATGGGTCGGTTGGTGGGGTATGTATGTGTCCCTTGGTGTGCGTGTGTGTCGGTAGGTGGGGGTGTTTATGTGTCCCTTGGTGCGCGTGTGTGTGGGTAGGTGGGGGTGTGGGTGGGGTGGTATGTATGGATAGGTGGGAGATGGGCCTCATAACATGGTAATTAGCATTGTTTATGTTTACAACAATTCATTTCACAATGTAATTTTTCTTCTATGTAAATGTATAATGCTCTTGATGAACGAAAGACGAGTGATTGGAAGGGCCGAATGTAAGACGGGCCCTGCGCGTCCAATTTGTGACCCTAATAAAGTTGATTTGATTTGATTTGATTTGACATGTCTCACTTTATCGAAAGCCTTTGTGTAGTCAATAAAGCAAAGATATAGATCTTTGTTTACTTCTATAGAACGCTCAATTACTGTTCTCAGTATATACACAGCATTTACTGTGCCCTTGCCTTCTACAAACCCACATTGTTCTTCTCCTGTTTCGGATTGTATTTTCTTCCTAACTCTTTGCATGATAATTCTCATTCGTCAGGATGTCAACACAAAATTCATCCACGGATACCACAGTTCATCGTTGATGGACTCGGAAGTCGCCAGAAAGACCTCATTAACCCGGATTTTCTCACATGGCTTGGTCTCTTACCGGAGGGCGACCCGCCGAAAGTGTCGCACAAATCACGAACTCCGCAGCTTCAGCGCCGACTCCCAGGAGCCTCCCGAAAAATGCACTCGTGAACCGAAAGGGCAAAACAGTCAATACAGCAACCACCGTAGCCATTGTTCTGAACATGCAGTTCACTGTACAGGACAGATGTAAAAGCATTCCACGCGAATTTCACAGCTCACGGTGTCGCCCACGCACTCACTCAGTAGCAGAGCGACGGAACCATGTACTACCAGTCCAACATGAGGAAAATGAGATTGCAAACCGTAGCCACAAGCATAAACATACCACAGGATTTTATCGGCTCAACGCCTAACCGCCATGCTGACGACCGGAAGTCTCTCTGTCAGTCCTGAGTGAGTGCATGGCGCGACACTGTGATCTGTGAATTTCGTCTGGAATGCTTTTACATGTGTCCTCGTTTGTTTGTGGCGTGAACTGCATGTTCGGAACGATGGCAGTCGGATGTTGTTGAATTGGCTGGTTTGCTTTTTCGGTCCACGAGTGCATTTTCTCAGGTGACTCCTGAGATTCGTCGCTGGAGCTACGGAGTTCGTGCTTTGTGCGGCGCTTTCGGCGGGTCGCCCTGCGGAAAGAGACCGAGCCATATGGGATGAAACCCGGGTCAATGAAGTCTTTCTGGTGACTGCCGCTTCCATCGACGATGAACTGTATTTTCCGTGGAAGGACTTTTGTGTTGGCAATTTCTGACGGCGGCATTATGCACAGTGTACCTGTGCGGGCTGTTGGCTTGCCGAGACTCCTGTCTTTTCCACTTTTCACATTGGACAGTGAGGAGCATTTTGTGTGATATTCACTGGCACAGGAACAGAGCATAATGGGGACGACCCGTTGCCGTGAAGTTGGAACCGCGACTAACTGACTAACTAACTAGGCGACTACAGCGTTTGGTCTAATACTGGCTATCTCAAAGATAGAAAACAAAAGATTCAGTCAACATCCGGCCAATCATCAGCTGGCCTACAAAGGGATTGTCATGCGTGGTTATGAGTTTGTGTTTTCATTAGGTGTCTCAGGGGCTGAAGAAGAAAAAAGAAGTAAGAATCTTGTAAAGAAATAGTCCGCAGAGGGTCTCTGTCTGGCCGCTGTCCTATTGCAGTGTTGTTATTACATGTTGTTATATTATTATCTGACAGCTTTGACTAGTCTTTCTATTTCTGTTTCACGCTTACTCTTAGCAGTTTCGTTATCGTCGCAGAATTTGTTCGGTATGATTTTCCTCGGTGCTTTCGCTGCAACTCCTCCTACAGCGCAAGAGACTTTTTAATCATACCGCTGCTGCTGGTTTGCTTAAGGCAGCACCCAAGTGAGTATATTACCTGTCGTGTAACTTATCACTCATTAAACATTGAATAAGTGTCAATTATTATCCTATATTTAATCATATATTGTTACCGTATTTCACCAGAAAACTCACCCCCAGACTGCCCCAACCCCAATGTCTGTGATGATAATGATCCTGTATGCGGTATTGTTGGAGTCGGGCGTGAAGTGACCTACGGAGAGTGAGTGTGCCCTCAACATTGAAGGCTGCCTCAAGAATCGAGAACCAAAAGTCATCAAGAGTGGACGATGTGATCCAGAAAAAGGTAAGACACAGAAATATGTTACCAGTAATACTTCACTCATGACAAAACAAAATATAGTGAGGCACAGAAATATGGTACCAGTAATACTTCACTCATGACAAAACAAAATATAGCGAGACACAGAAATATGGTACCAGTAATACTTCACTCATGAGAAAACAAAATATAGCGAGACACAGAAATATGGTACCAGTAATACTTCACTCATGACAAAACAAAATAAAGCGAGACACAGAAATATGGTACCAGTAATACTTCACTCATGACAAAACAAAATATAGTGACACAGAAATATGTTACCAGTAATACTTCACTCACAAAACAAAAAGTGTGGTAAGATATAGAAATATGTTACCAGTAATACTTCACACATGACAAAAATTATGGTTAGACACAGACATATGTTACCAGTAATACTTCACTCATGAAAAAAAAGTATGGTAAGACACAGAAATATGTTACCAGTAATACTTCACTCATGAAAAACAACAAAGTATGGTAAGACACAGAAATATGTTACCAGTAATACTTCACTCATGGAAACAAAAATACGGTAAGACAGAAATATGTTACCAGTAATAATTCACTCATGAAAAAAAAAAAAAAAACATACAGAAATATGTTGCAAGTAATACTTCACTAATGAAAAAAAAAAACAACAATGATACAGAAATATGTTGCAAGTAATACTTCACTAATGAAAAAAAAAAAAAACAAAGACACAGAAATATGTTGCCAGTAATACTTCACTCATTAAAAAAAAAAAACAAAGATACAGAAATATGTTGCAAGTAATACTTCACTCATGAAACAAAAAGTGTGGTAAGACATAGAAATATGTTACCAGTAATACTTCACACATGAAAAAAGATTATGGTTAGTCACAGACATATGTTACCAATAATACTTCACTCATGAAAAAAAAAGTATGGCATGACACATAAATATGTTACCAGTAATACTTCACTCATGAAAAACAACAAAGTATGGAAAGACACAGAAATATGTTACCAATAATACTTCACTCACGAAACAAAAAGTGTGGTAAGATATAGAAATATGTTACCAGTAATACTTCACACATGAAAAAAAAATTATGGTAGACACAGACATATGTTACCAGTAATACTTCACTCATGAAAAAAAGTATGGTAAGACACAGAAATATGTTACCAGTAATACTTCACTCATGAAAAACAAAGTATGGTAAGACACAGAAATATGTTACCAGTAATACTTCACTCATGGAAACAAAAATACGGTAAGACAGAAATATGTTACCAGTAATAATTCACTCATGAAAAAAAAAAAACAAGAAAGATACAGAAATATGTTGCAAGTAATATTTCACTAATGAAGAAAAAAAAAAACAACAAAGACACAGAAATATGTTGCCAGTAATACTTCACTCATGGAAAATCACAAAGAATGATATGTTACCAGTAATACTTCACTCATGAAAAAAAAAAAAAAAACAAAGACACGGAAATATTTTGCAAGCAATACTTCACTAATGAAAAAAAAAAAAAATCAAAATAACAAAGACAGAAATATGTTGCCAGTTATACTTCACTACTGGTTTCCGGTTTTAGGTCAAGATGGCGAGGCGTGTTTCTTTCTAGCTTGGCTTGGGACGGTTGATCGGTGGTCCGACAAACCACCATCGTAAAACCTCCCGTTGTTTCAGAATCAGATTTCCGGCTCTAAATGTTGTGCTGCTTCGCTGAAATTTGTTGAATTCCAAGGATATTTCAAATTGGCTATTGGAACGTTAAAATCCAACCAACCCACATGTGTAGTGTGTGTTACGAACGGTTACAACCGGACCGGGATATTCTCGACGTGTTTCCTTCTAGCTTGGCTTAAGACGGTTTATCGACGATCCGACTAACCATTTTCCGTTGCTTCAAAATCAGTAAATGTTATAATGCGTCGCTCAAAAATGTTAAACTCCAAGGATACTTTCAAGATTGGTTATTGGAATGTCAGAACTATGTACCAGACGGGGAAAACTACTAGCTATCGATTGGGTCATGCGCAAATGCACAAACAACACAAATATGGGTATCCATTGGGTTGACAAAATTCTAGAAGACCTGGACTTTGCCGACGACATAGTGCTTTTGAGTTCAACACACCCAGATGTCCAAGAGAAAATAAACCATCTCCAAAATGTTTCAGAGCAAATTGGTCTCCACATTAACACCACAGAAACAAATACTATTGATCTTACCAACAGTTCAGATGACACCAAATTAAACAGCTACGTTCTTGAAAAAGTCAACAGCTTTACATACCTAGGATGCAAAATGACATCTACAGGGGACTCAACACCAGAAATATCATCTAGAATCGCACTGGCATCTGGTGCCTTCAATAAACTGTCAAACATCTGGAAGTCAAAGACACTCAGCAAACACACAAAACTTAAAATCTTCAACTCTTGTGTGATTCCAGTGTTAACGTATGGATGTGAAAGTTGGAAATCAACGGTAGCTTTAGATAAAAAAAAATTAGATAATTTTGAGAACAAATGTCTTAGAAGACTTCTAAACATCCACTGGACAGACTTCAGAACCAATACGCAAATAAGACAAGAGACTAAGCAAAATACAGTATCCAATTTTATAAGAAGACGCCGTTGGAACTACATCGGCCATGTACTCAGAATGGACAAGACAAGACTTCCCTACCAAGCCCTCATATGGTCACCAGTAGGGAAAAGAAAACGGGGAAGACCAAGAGGGACCCTGCGTAGAACCATCATTAGAGAAGGCTCATTCAACGGCCAAGTGAACATCCAGGATCTACAACAGGTAGCAGCGAACCGCCAGGCATGGAGAGTCAGGACTTCTGCCCTATGCGCCGCCTTAGGCTCAAGAGGAAAGACTAACTAACTAACTAACTAACTAATACTTCACTCATGAAAAAAAAAACAATTAAAGACACAGAAATATGTTACCAGCAATACTTCACTCATGGAAACAAACATACAGTAAGACAGAAATATGTTACCAGTAATAATTCACTCATGAAACAAACAAAGACAGAAATATGTTGCAAGTAATACTTCACTCATGAAAAAAACCAAAGACACAGAAATATGTTGCAAGTAATATTTCACTCATGAAAAACAAAAAAACAAAGACAGAAATATGTTGCCAGTAATACATCACTCATGAAACAAACAAAGACAGAAATATGCTGCCTAATAAATATACTTCACTAATAAAACAAACAAAGACAGAGAAATATGTTGCCAGTAATACTTCACTAATAAAACAAAGACACAGAAATATGTTGCCAGTAATACTTCACTCATGAAACAAAACAAACAAAGACAGAAATATGTTGCCAGTAATACTTCACTCATGGAACAGAACAAACAAAGACAGAAATATGTTGCCAGTAATACTTCCCTCATGAAACAAAACAAACAAAGACAGAAATATGTTGCCAGTAATACTTCACTCATGGAACAAACAAAGACAGAAATATGTTGCCAGTAATACTTCACTCATGAAACAAACAAAGACAAATATGTTGCCTGTAATACTTCACCCATGAAACAAAACAAACAAAGACAGAAATATGTTGCCAGTAATACTTCACTCATGGAACAAACAAAGACAGAAATATGTTGCCAGTAATACCTCACTCATGAAACAAAACAAACAAAGACAGAAATATGTTGCCAGTAATACTTCACTCATGGAACAAACAAAGACAGAAATATGTTGCCAGTAATACTTCACTCATGAAACAAACAAAGACAAATATGTTGCCTGTAATACTTCACCCATGAAACAAAAAACAAAGACAGAAATATGTTGCCAGTAATACTTCACTCATGGAACAAACAAAGACAAATATGTTGCCTGTAATACCAGAAATATGTTGCCAGTAATACTTCACTCATGGAACAAACAAAGACAAATATGTTGCCTGTAATACTTCACCCATGAAACAAAACACAAAGAGAGAAATATGTTGCCAGTAATACTTCACTCATGAAACAAAAAACAAGTACAGAAATATGTTGCCAGTAATACTTCACTCATGAAAACAGAAATATGTTGCCACTAATACTTTTATCATTTATTTACAAAGCAGCTTCATATAGCAATTTCCTGATGTGAGTCTGTGAACTGATGTGGTCATATTCTGTAGACCTGAATGCACGTAGGAATGGGTTTCCAATGTTGTTTTCCTCACTTGACAAGCGACGAGACAAGGCTTTGACGACCCCCCACCCGAACTTAGTCTTGATATTATCAGTTCCCTTTAAACGTCACTCTGGCGTCTGTTATTATTCACACAATATGATCATTGTTTCTCGAGTTCTTCGTTCTTAATAATACCGGGGGCAGCAGGGCAGAGACTGTCAGCGCCTACAACCGTGCACCCGACCTCACTTACAACGACTCCGTCATGTGGGAATCTGCCAGCCCATATGGAGTTACACACGTGGCTGGGGTTCTATCCTGTATTTGAGTCATTCGGCTCTGGTAATCTGTGGTTTATCTGTGGACCATTCACAGGGCACAACCAGTGAAATAAACTGACCCTTCTACGCGACTTAAGGCGTACTGGGTAGATGATGCTTGACCCAGATGAGTATAGACCAAACGGCACTCAGTGGGTGATCTTATTCTTCTTTCGTTCGCTTGAAGTATGATTATAACTGCAATATTGTATCTTGCATGAATTTAACTGTCTTCTTTAGTTCACTCAGCGGTCCATAGAGTTTATCTTCCACTGTTGTCTCTCTAGGCCTGAAGGTTTGCCTAGATATGTTATATTTTGGGCAGTCTTGGAGTATGTGCTCTGCTGTCTGCGACGCCAATCTACATGTACACATGTCTGTTTAACCAATCTTGAATTGTGTAGACATGTGGTTGTGTAATCTATTGTGTCCTGTTCTGAGGCGCAGTCAGTGGGTGATGTATCCTGCCCAGGTGCTCATTTTAGCCTGGGTCAACCTAGCGGCCCAGGTCAGTTGTCAACATTGGAATCCGCCCCGCGAGGATTGAACCCAAGTTCACGTCGAGGTCAGGCCGGCGTCTAACCACTACCACGTCTTCATGGTGCCCAGCACCTGTTGTAGCATTAGTCTCCACAGTCCTCCTCCTGGAGCGTCAAGCGTTCTTTGCCCACATTGTCAAAGAACATTTCGAGCCAAAATAGACCTTACCAGTCATCTTAGAACTCACGGCTCCATACTTTCAACCCCACTAGATGAAATGAATGGTCATCATCATTCTTGATGGACAAACACCAACAACAGTCTCCAAAGGGAGCTTAAGTCAACGATGATATTGTGACCATGGTCGTGTCTGCTGGTTAGAGTGGTGGTGGGTGGAGACCGGTTCGAGTCCCAGTTTGGTAATCAAAACTTTCAATGTTTTTGTTTCTCTAGTATGCCCTCTAATATCTACTTCTTTCTTCTACTTTTATGGATGCCAATCAATACTTCAGATTTTGTGTATGTGCTGAGTCGGTGGCCTCAAGGATTCCCAAACTATTGATATTCCTACCACGGCTGTGGATTGAACCTAAACCACAATGTTGCAAAGCCAGCGCTCTAACTGTTTCGCATGCTGTTCTAATGCTCTATAACATTTATTTTCAGATGGTAAGGGGGATGAGTGGTCTCGAGGTATAGTGTCCTCCTCGAGTGCTGGAGGTCTCGGGTTCACGCCCCAGTGAGAGCCGGGATTGTTTCACGTGGACTCCTAGTAAGAAAGATTTCCCCTGGGTAGTGAGATCGGACGTCCGTGTGTATTGTTGCACACGTTAAAAATACCTTGGCAGTTGGAAATCGAAAAAGAGTAGCCTAACGGCGCTGCCCGGGCAAAATTTCGAGTTACATATCTACCCAAAGTATTTCAGGATCTTCGCCGGTGCTACGTAGTTCGTGCACTGAGCTGAGATTCTCCGGACTCAGTTTTGAGTTAGGAGTAGAAAGGAGCACGTATGGGTTACACCCGTGAGCCGTGATGCTGATCCGTCGACTAAACTAAACTACACTAAACTATTTTCAGATGGTAGCACGGGCCGATTATGCAGCAAGGGACCTGTTCACATATCTCTTAAATATGACAAGGAACAGGACGGTCAGCATTGTCTGGGTGTACCAGTGACCATTGGCGTGTGCGACAACCTGTTGTGTGAAGAAACTGCCAGCGGAACATGCTGTACAATAGATGAATATGAACGGATCTCCGTCGATCTGGAATGCCGTGGTAATTCAACTGCAGCTGAGAAATATCACGAGGTGAGTCAGACAAAAGGCGCAGTAGTGATGTTGTTGTGTGCTTGTTTGTCCTTGTCTTTGCCATCGTTGTAGAAGAGAACCACACTGCTGTCAATCAGTCCTAGAGAGAGGCTTTAGATTGACACACTAGACATACCTAAGCCAGAACAAATCTCAGCCAGGACAAATCTCAGCCAGGACAAATCTAAGCCAAGACAAATATAAGCCATGACAAATCTTAGTCATGACAAATTTAAGCCAGGACAAATATGAGACATGCACATCGGGGGGATTTAAGTGAGGGAAATGTGTGCAGCGTCAGTCTCACTTTTTCATCCTTAATACTAATACAATCTGAATACTCATACAATCTGAATACTCATACAATCTGAATACTCATACAATCTGAATACTCATACAATCTGAATACTCATACAGTCTTAATACTCATACAATAGCAATTAGGGAGAGGGGATCTCGCTGGCCACGCCATTATTAAAATGGTATTTGACACACGGTTTGACTGTCACAAACATATATGTATGATGTATATAGAGATACGCAAGACAGTGCCAAATAGATCTCTTGCTTTGTGAAATACCATGGTATTTAGTCAACACTGAGTACTGATGGCTCCAACGTTGCACCATTACATGGGGGGAGGGGGGGGGTTGACATGGGCCAGCAGGACACAGCATAGCATAGAGGCCTGGGAAATTGAAAGTCCGTGAGGTCTAGAAACTGGTGAAGGGCAGGGATAAGAAGGGATGGCTGTGATGAAAGCAACCTTCAGGGGAAGAAATGTCACGTGATGGTGGTGGTAGTGGTGGTGGTGATGATGATGATGATGATGATGATGATGATGATGATGATGATGATGATGATGATGATGATGATTGGCAGAATATCATACTGCATAGAGACCATTTCTTCAACATTAAGTCACATGCTTGCGATGTTAAAGAGACGCAAAAGTTAAGACGCATGCACAAAGCAGTACATCTGAATAACTAAAGTCCCATCGGATGCTTCACACAATAATATTCAGAACTAATCTGATTCTGGCCAACTGACAAGAAGTAAAGGGCATCGTTTTCATACGAACACACCAATGTGTGTGAATCTGATTGCATGGCCCCTTTCAGCTGTAGGTTTACGTTGAGGTTATAGCGTACTAGGCTGAACGTGTTGCTTGGAGGACAACTATCAGAAATGGAATAAAGACAAAGGAGAAAATGATTGCAGACAAAGCACACACAGAGCGTGAGAGACGTAAGATGGTGCAAAATGGTGGAAATGACCATGTTTTGACATGCACCTACTGTGGGCAAACATTTGCAGCAAGAATTGGCCTTACCAGCCACACTCGCCACCGCCATGGATCGTAGTTATTAAGCCTTTTTGAAGCACAATGTACCAAACTATCGTCTAGTCAAGACGGAAAGGTGTCAATGTAAATAGCGTACTAAAATGAGTATCTTGTATTCCACAGTACGTGTCTGCCAAAAGCTGTAAGTGCGCAAAACGCAAGTCTTAGACTTGACAATTCATCTCTGCTTTTGAGGAATCACCGAAAGCACAAGACAAGACGACAATGAAATATGCGTTTAATGACTATTCTACTTCAATAAACATAACGTAGCATATACTGTTGGCTTCATTTTCTTTCTGATTACACTTAAATACATTGGATATGTGTACTTACTGTGCAGTCATGCATGTTGTTTGAGGTAGTAAGATGTATGAGTGTTCTGCTATGACAGTTCACGTACGTGATCAATATTGCTGCATCGACACGTTTCAATAAAGCAACAGTCAACATGAAAAACATCATACGTGATTAACTTGAGTCGGTACATCTTCAGAGAGCAGTACCACACGTGATCAACATTGCCACAATGATACGTTCACGGCAGCTGTTGATGGAGATTGGGTCACGTTATCCTGGCTGCAGGCCTGCTCTGTACAACAGGGACAATTAGAAGACACGTGGAGGTCATCAAAGACCATGTCCAGAAAACCAGCATGGCTGCGCGAAGGTCTTGTGACGAAATGTGATGATCATTGATACCCCCGATGTTGATACTTGAGACTTTACAAGCTATATATATATATATATTCTTAGTGGTAACGAGATATGGAAAAGCATGATCGTCAGCACCAGTCCGCAAAGTACTTTTTGAGAGATATATACTTCTCTTATCTAGATATATACTTCTCTCATCAAAATATATATTTCCCTGATCATGTGCCTTGCCGACTGGTGTGGGCGGTAATGCTTCTCCACATCCAACGATCTTCAACAGCATGCACTAATTAGTGTGCTGATGCCCATCCGTGCCATGTCACAAGACTGTCCAGAATTTTCTCCCACTGTCTTCCTCTGTCTCTCTTTCTACAAATCTGTCCAGTTGCCATAGTGTGTTCCAAATGTTGACATCTCGTAACGTGACCAACAAAATTAAGGATGTCTCTTTCTGATGCCTGAGATAAGTTGTCTTTGTGTCTTGGTCTCATCTAAAGTGTTGAGGTTATTGCGATGGCTATCCAGGAAATCTTCAGCATTCTTCTATACAACCACATCTCTGAAACATCCAGGCATTTTCTCCTTATTTACTAATTGTTCAGGATTCGTAGCCACATGTATGTATCATAGACATTTTACGTTCAGTAGTTTGCCATTGCGTTCTGAACAAGAAGTTAATGTTTAAGTCCAACTGACCGGTGTAGGGATTGAACCCCTTATCCCGTTGCCAACACTGATTTAAGAGTTACAGTATCCTTATTCTTCGCTTCGATGCAGAAAACCAACAATTCGATCTGGTCTAACCTGCCTTTGCGGCGTTGGTTATATTTGAGGTACGAGGATTTTGCTTTTTTAGATCCTATTCATTCTGTATCGGTCAAATCGTTTTTTTTCCCCTCCTTGTGGCAGATTTCATGTCTGTGACGTCAGCTGTTGCGGTTTCCTTTGTTCTGTCTTCTTGCTGCTTGTCAATCTGTCAGTGGCGACTCATTGTTCTTCTTTTCCCTGGCGTGGTCCTTAGAAAGACTCGTCCGTTGGGTTTGTTTCTTTGTCTTTCTTTCTGCTTCCATCTCTAGAAGAATCTTTCCCATCTCTGTCGCCAACTTGCTTTCGCTTCCGGATTCTTTTTATGGGGTACAAAATGGTGTGCATTGAAAAGTGTTGGTCATTTTGAATGGACGGCTGGTTTCAGATTGAGATTGATCAGTGGGTTTAACAAATCCCTTACGTGGAAATTCCGAACCCACTGGAAGGTTAATCCCATCAACAAAAGCCCGCATAAGACGGAGGTATCGGCCTAAAGACGCAGCATCACAGCTCCGCTGTTAACAGACACAATGCAATCACATACGAAAAAAGACTTCGGATGAACGCAGAAGATCAGTGGGTTTTGGTGTGGATTTTGCTGACTGGTTGTTGGTTAGCTCCCTCTCGTTCTTTAGTTGTTCTCTTTCGGTCCGCAGAGTCTTTAGTATTTCTTCGTTCTCTTTCTTTATTTGAATCATTCCTGCGACCTCTTGCTGGATGCTGCACTGTATTTTTTTCCTGTCTTTCTGAAATATCGTGTTGCTGCCAGTATCTTATTCTTGGGTGTCCTTGGCTGGCTTTTATTTCTATAGGAGTTTGTTGAGTTGTTCCTTCAATTCTGCTGCCTGGTCTGGAAGCTGGATCTTCTCTTGTGACTTGCTTCAGACTGTCCCGCATCTCCACCGCGCCTCCTTTAATGGTGTATGTGTAGTGATGGCCAGTTTTATTGTGTCTTTGGGGCTACGGGCAGCCCAGGTATCTGGCTCCGTGTTTACTTAGGCAATTGGTGCATTTTCTGTTGTCGTTAGGCATCCGGAAGCCCTTGTCTTGTTTGGTCAGCAGACACTCACTGAAGGCATGGGCTTTTGAGCAATAACGGCAGATCTGTCTTGCTGCGACACGTTATTCTACTGTGTCCGGCCCTTTGGCACCGCGAGCATTGTATGGCTTGGTATGAATCGTTCTGGCTGTTGTGGTATTTTGTCCATCGACACTTTGACATCCCGCTCCCCTCACTACTGCGAGTGCTGTTGGCATCTTGGCGTAAGTCAACTTCATGACTCGGATTTAAGAGTTCTCCTGCTGCAGCGCTTCTGTATTTGGGCATCTATTAGCTCCACTTTGACGTGTTTCATCGCCCATCCGATCGTATGCCGCATGTCGGTTGTTTCTTCTATGCTGTTTTTCTATTAAGTCTGCTTCCGGATAGTCTTGGATCTTGTTACCGACGGGTTGTCTTCATTTGTGTAGTGGTCTCTTAATTTGTGGTTTATGATAATTTTCCTTCTTTCAGCTGAGGTAGTGGCATTTGTGTACAGCTAGGCAGGTTATTTCCTTCCATTGACTCAACGTCTCTAGTGTCGGTAAGGGCTTCTTGACCTCTCTTCTTAAACATCTGGTCTCTTAAATCCAGGCTTGGACCGTGGCATTTTTCTTCCCAGTATCTGGTGTCTTGAACAATTAGGTCACTTGTTCTCGATCTACCTAAGCAAATGAGAATGAACACTCTTATCCTTATATGAAGAAAAGACATTGCAAATATTGACTCACTGAAAGGAAAAAGCCCAACAGATGGGGCTGGTTATCAACCAAGATAAGACAGAATGTAAGACAGAATGCTTGACTCACTTAAAGGAAAAATAAGAAGAATATATATATATATATATATATATATATATATATATATATATATATACTATATAATATATATATATAATATATATATATATATATATATATATATATATATATATAGTGTATTTGTTTACATATTTCGAGATTTAACACTAAAGAATACAAATGAGAATTTTGAACACTATATGTTGAAGAAAAATTGAATCAAGAAGAATGAAGCGAATATAAACATGTTCAATCAATCAATCAATCAAGTGCCATGCCGGAAAGCGTGGGCGGTCATGACTCGTCATTTCACTCGATCACCAATATCGTGGATCAGCTCAGTGTTCCTGTCTCGTCCATGCCATGTGGCCAAGCCATCCAGGTATTTTCCTCTCGGTCTTCCTCTTGGTCTGTTCCCCTCGATCTTGCCAGTTGTCACTAAGTTCTCCAATCCATTTCTTCTCATAACATGTCCAAAAAATTTTGACTATCTACGTCTAATTTCTCTAATCAGTTTACGATGTTCATTTGTCTCCTGTAGTACTTGGTCATTGGTTTTTCTGTCTGTCCATGGTCTTCTTTGCATTTTCCTCAGAAACCATAAACATGTTACAAGATCTGAAATAGTAGAAAATGATTCCTTAATAGCATCATATGCCTGAAACTAAAATACTATGATACATGGAGGTCTATGTGACCCTGCCGGTAGCACCATTCTCTCCAAGCCGCAATGACCTAACCGTTCTTCTGCACTATACACACCATTTCAAAGGTCCCCGGCCACATCAGTTTTATCATGCACAAATACCGCACCAAGAGGTGCAGACCCAGCCAGTCAGTCCACCTGCTCGTTTCCCAGCACACCAGTCAACTAAATATGCGGTAATCCGGTAATCTGTCATTGCTTTCTTTCTTGACAGTGCCCATACTGGGTTAGTGACCATTATATCTAGGCAGAGATATATAAGGTTACCGCCACGAACTTGAGATCTTAACAATCAACAACCTTCTCTCAAGATCAGTCCATCACCTGCTTCTATGGTTTGTAGCTTCCCTGGTCGGGGCGATAAACCAGCACTCCACCTTGCCCAACGGTGTCAAGCACGCTATCGGAGAGAAAGGGGTGTGTATAGAATACTATCTTCTTCACAGATGCCAAGAAAGTCATGTTGTGGTGTCTATATATCCCAGTTGTAGAATTGAACAGTATATTGTTGGCATAAATACAATGCAAAAACAAAGATAATGCATACAGATAAAAATAATATGGAGAAAGAAATATATGTTAATGAGGAAAAATTGGAGGTGGTGGAAAAATTTGAATATCTTGGATCATTAATTACCAACAATTGTGACACAATTAAAGAAAAATACGAATATATATTAATCTTCAAAAACTAAAACAAATGAATAAATTGTGGATTAGGACAGACAGAACTACAAAAATTGATTTTTAAGAACATGCATCTTTCCCATAGCAAACTACGCCTGTGAGATTTGGACACTTATTAAACAGGCTGAACAACGCATAAATGCTTTTGAATGTAAATGTTATAGACGGGTTAGACGAATCTTGGATACAGAAAAGAACAAGAGCTGAATATTGAAGAAGGTTGGCAACTAAAGACGATAAAACAAAGAAAATTGAAATATTCTGGCCACTTGAAACACCATGAAAGTTTGGAGAGAAAAATAATGGAGGGGTGTATGCCCGGGAAGAGAGGAGGAGGAAGTCCAAAGAAAAGATGTGTGCAGGATGTGGCGGATGATCTCAAGATGGGTGTATCGAACGAGGGACATCTTGCTCATTACCGAGAAGTTGTCAAGAAGGTTGTTATGGGAGCGAAGTTCTGCAACGGACATGCTACTTAATGAATGAATGAATGAATGAATTAATTAATTAATTAATTAATTAATTAATTAATTAACGGACGGGTGGATGGATGGATGGATGGATGGATGAATGAATGAATTAATTAATTAATTAATTAATTAACGAACGGGTGGATGGATGGATGGATAGATGGATGAATGAATGAATGAATGAATGAATGAATGAATGAATGAATGACACAATACAATGAGCGGACGAGAAATGGCCCCAGCTGACATCCTGAACGATCTTAGGGATACATGACGAATACGTGGTTCAAGTCAGAGATGTAAGACTGCAGGAGCTTCAAGTCAAACGGTGTGAAGCTAGACAAGTGAGCATGCGGACAGCAAAGAATAATAATAAACCAACACAGAGCTGGTGTTGTCAGTCGCTACACGCTACATTCTACAAGCGACACGCTACGTACTACAAGCTGCACGCTGAGTGAAACGTTGATGGAGGTGTCTAACCACCTCTGTACTAATAGTTCGATGTGCAATGACTAGCTAACAAACTAACTTAACAAACCAACTAACTAACTAAACTAACCAACCAACTGACTAACTAGCTAGCTAGCTAACTATCTAAGTAAACTAACCAAATGACTAACTAACTAATTAAGTAACTAACCAACTAACTAACTGATTAGCTAGCTAGCTAACTAACTAAACTACCCTACCAACTGACTAACTAACTTTTTAACTAACAACTAATACACTAATTAATTATCTCGCTGCTAGCTAACTAATTAACTAACTAATTTGCTAACTAACAACTAATTAACTATTTAACTAACTAACTCGCTAGCTAACTAACTAACTAACTAACTATCTGATTAAACTATACAGGATTATTATTTTGACTAAACAACTAGCAATACGATACAAGTCTAATACCTTTCATGGAATATGCCAAGAACATCTTATAAACACAGGATATTTGTATAGTTTTTAGTTGTCATATTATCTATTGCTACATCTGATCTATACTCTCTCCTTTTCTCACTGTAAGAGCTGATCAATGCAAATGGCTGTTTCTTATAAAATATTTAACAATGTGTTTTCAATCTGGCTTTAGAAAAAATTGTAAGGAATGTAAAGGAGGAATGTACTATTGGAGGAACATCCAGACTGCTTGGTTACGCAGATGATATAGATATTATAGGGGAAAATGAACAAAAGACAGTGGAAATATTGACTCACTTAAAGGAAAAAGCTCAACAAATGGGGCTGGTTATCAACCAAGATAAGACAGAATATATGGTAATTTCAAGAGAACGAACGGCAAACAACTCTGGCCACATACAAATAGATAATATGACCATTAAAAGAACGGAAACATACAAATACCTAGGTACAATCTTCAACTGCTCCAACATAAAAGGGAAGAAATACAAGCTAGAATCAACTCTGGAAATAAGATATACTATGCACTACAACACCTGCTAAAATCAAATGTGCTATCTCGTAACACCAAGATCACAATTTACAAAACACTGATCAGACCAGTTGTGCTGTGAAACATGGAGTACAACTAAAGGAGACGAAGCCTTGTTACAAACCTTTAAGAACAAAGTCTTAAGACGCATCTTTGGGCCCATTAGAGATACACAAAGAGGAGAGTGGAAAAGAAGAAGCAACAAAGACATTTATAATCTGTTTAAGTCCTCGCTAATCACTGGTATCATGAAGGCTAATAGGCTGCAATGGCTGGGGCATATAGAAAGAATGGAAGATAATAGGGAAACAAAACTCGCTTACATTCAAGAAATAAATGACCGTAGACCCCGAGGTAAACCAAGAAGACGGTGGAGAGATAATATACATACAGATCTACAAGCACTTGGGATCAACGACTGGCAAGAGAGGGTCAACCAGAGAGACGAATGGAGACGGCTTGTATCTGCAGTAAAGAACCTCAATGGCTCGGAATGCTGAAGAAGAAGTGTTTGATGGGTATAATTGTATAAGACAGTCAAAACGCAGGACTGAGTCTGAATAACAGAAAAACAGATGTAATTGCGATAACAAAGAAATAATGTCTTCAGAAATGCAGAATCAAAGTGATCGGAACAAACTTGAAACAAGTCAATGTGTTTGAATATTTGGGTACTATTCTAGGCTCCGTGGCGATGGAATAACGACGCAGTTCGTAAACCCGCATACCTGCGTTCGAAACACAGCACTGTGTGATTTGGTAGCAGACATCCATTCAGTGTTTTTTTAATGTAATGGTAGGGTGCCGGTGGTTTAGAAAGCAATGGCAAACTACTGAACATTATGTTGCCCAGGAATCACGAAAAACCGTGAACATGGGTTGACAGCTACGTTCAATAAATATTATGCAACAACTTTTTTTAACAATTCTAAAAGAAGACGTTTCTGACGCTATCAAATATATGAAGAAAGGACACAGCAGGGCCTGATATAATCACAGTAGAAGAATTAGAAGTACTGGAAGAATTTGGAGTAGATATATTTACCAAAATGTTGAATGATATTAAGAACTGTGGATATTTACCTAGTGATATGCTGAATTCTGTATTTGTGGCTAATCCAAAACGACCAGAAGAAATTGAATGCGAAGATTTTCATACAATTAACCCCAGAAACCATGTCGCAAAGCTTCTAATCAGAATTATAATTAAAAGAACAAGCCAGAAAATAAACATGGAAATTGGTGAAGAGCAGACAAGCTGAAAAACATCTGATAGCTGTGGAAATGTGGTCTCTTAGTAAAATGCAAAAAATACCATGGACAGACAGGAAATCCAATGAACATGTCCTACAAGAAACAAATGAAGATCGTAAACTGATTAGAGACATTAGGCGTAGATAGACAATGTTTTTTTTTTTTTTGGGGGGGGGGGCATGTTATGAGAAGAAATGCATTGGAGAACTTGGTGACAACTGGCAAGATCGAAGGGAAGAGACCAAGGGGAAGACCCAGAAGTAAATACCTGGATGGCTAGGCCATGTGGCATGGTCGAGACAGAAACGCGGAGCTGATCCACGACTCTGGTGATCGAGTGAGATGGCAAAATATGACCTCCCACGCTTATCGGCATGGCACATGATGGATGGATGGAAGAGCAGTGGGGATTGGTGGAAGGAAAAGTTATACACAATGCAATATATACATTAAGGACACTAATAGAAAGATAAATAGAGACACAGAAAGACATATATTTGTGCTTCATAGATTATACCAAGGCATTTGATAAGGTACAACATGATGAACTAATTAAAATGTTCACCTATATCAACATTGGTGGGAAAAAGCTCAGAATAATTTAAAAAAAATATTTACTGGAATCAAATAGTAGCAATTAAAATGGGTAATAAAGAGGAAAATTAAGAACAAACAAAATTAAGAGTACGACTGGGATGTGTTTTGTCACCGAATCTCTTCTCTCTCTCTCTCTCTCTCTCTCTCTCTCTCTCTCTCTCTCTCTCTCTCTCTCTCTCTCTCTCTTTCTTTCTCTTTCTCTCTCTCTCTCTCTCTCTCTCTCTCTCTCTCTCTCTCTCTCTCTCTCTCTCTCTCTCTATGGCGAAGTAATAATGAGAGAGATCAATGAGAAGTCAGGAAGCCTGCTGTTCTGTATCGCAGTGAATCTTGGAATGTAAATAAACAAACTGGAAAGACCTTGCAAGCAACGGATATGTGGTTCCTGAGACGATTGTTGCGAAAAACAGACTATCAGAGTAACTAACAACGATTGGCTGAAAGAGGCTAATGAAACTATAACACTATATACAACAATAAGAAAAAGACAATCAGTTTTCTTTTGGTCATGTGATGAGAAGAGGAGTATTCGAAAACATCGTGACAACTGGAAAGATCAAGGTGAAGACAAATAGAGGCAGACCAAGATAAATGATGCTGGGTGGATTGAGACGGTGGCATGGAGGTATATCAGCAGCAGAGTTGATCCAGAACACCAAAGACCGAGATCTGTGGAGAGACATGAACGCCTATGCTAGCTGGCAGGGCACTTGGTGATGATATTCGACAAGTATCGGGTGACAGGACTAAATGGTCATTAATATGTTTAACAGCCCTCGCCATGCGGGGATGCGGTGGGAATGAAAAGACTGAAAGGCTGGCAGGGAATGCACCTCTTGGTAAGGGAGTCTTCGTGGCGAAGTGGTCAAGCCGTTTAACTCGGGCTCCGAAGGTTGTGGGTTCGATTCCGGGCCTTGTGAACCTTCGGTTCACGAGTGAAATGTTTCGGAGACTCCTGTGGGCCGTCGCTAGAGCCATGGAGTTCGTGCTTTGTGCGACGTTTTCCGCGCTGCGGAAAGAGACGGAGCCATATGGGATAAACCCCGGTGCAATTAAGTCGACCCTGTCGACTTTTAAGCGACTTTTTAAGCACCTCTTGGTGGTAGTTTACCTATGGACAAGGGAGAGGTGGCCGGTCGCCTGTGGGACCAGGTGGAGAAGGTGGGGTACAGATTGAGAACCCGTATGTGGAAAGAATGAGATTGCGGGGGTGGGGGGTGGGGGTGGTGTCGGTAGGGGTTGTGGAAGAATCTCAAAACTGAGAGGGAAGACCAGGAGAACTTTCAATCAGATAGCGGTGGGAACGATTAGTAATGTGACTCTTCTCTGGCTGTTGAACGAGGGGACGGAGCACATACGGGAATGTCCCGAGTGCAGTGATATTGGTTCTTAACTCAACTCAACTCAACTCAATCAACTATGTTTAACATGCTGTCTAGTGTTAAAGGGTGGAGAGGGGGCACACTTCATCAGGAACCCCTAGGTACCACTTTACCATAAGGCTAGCCAACACCCTGAGCAGTCCGCCACTGACTGGCAGTAAGAGAGACAGAAGGCTGTTGACATACATGATCACAATCTCCATACTGAAGAAAATAATATACTGTTATCAAATTTTTTTTCCAGAGCATTGTCTTGAAATGAGATTCCTGAGAAGAATACTCAATGTATCAAGAAGAGATAAGATCAGAAATGAAGAAATCAGGGCTAAAATGGAGGTTATAGTTGCACTAGATTTTATTACAAGGCAGCTAGTCAAATGGTTAGGCCATGCAGGTAGGTTACCAACTTACAGTATACCACAACAAGCAATGATGTACAGACCAGAGGGAAGCGGAGGAAGAGGCGGACCACATAAACGATGGACGCAGGGAATAACAGAGTCCATGGGAATATCGATACATGAAGCCCATAAGCGGGAACTCTCCCGCTGTTTATACTTGACCTTGACACCGCAAGGTACAAGAGGAATAAGATGAGATGAGATGAGATAAGATGAGATGAGATGAGATAAGATGAGATTGTTTTGAAGAATCTGTGACGTCAATAATTGTGTTCGTTTCTATGTAAACGTGCGTTTTCCGTGGTTACTTCTAACAAACAAATATGGCGAATCCTGAAGAAACTACAGAGAAGCCTAGCAGTAAAAAGATATTTTTAAACAATATCGATTGCTTTCAAGGCAGAAATATGGGCAGGGTAATTAGTTAGTCAGTCAGTTAGTTAGTCAACCAGTCAGACAGACTGTCTGCCTGTCTGTCTGTCTGTCTGTCACTGAGGTATTAGGTTAGTGAGGTAGTCAGTTAGTCAGTCAGTTGGTCAGTTAGTTGGTCAGTTATTTGATCAGTTAGTTGGTTAGTCAGTTGGTCGGTCAGTTTTTTATTTTCTTTTTAAATTTGCATATCCTTTACAGGACATCGCTGTCAACAGCAGCATCTTTCAGCTGTCTGTTGATTTCTTGGCAAGATTACGCTCAGTAGTTTTCCATTGCTTTCTGAGCGGCCGGCTCTGTTATCCCGCAAGTCACCAGCGGGGATAGAACCGCTCCCAGTTCTCGCCCGCTACGAGACTCTGCGTGATAAACGGGATTATGGAGAAAGTATTGTAACCTCTCGGCCAGAGAGACTGGCAGTTGGTAAGTTACTAGATCATTATCAATTCACGTGTATAAGGTGGGGGTAAGGCTTGGACACAACTGAACGATTTACCGGATCGTCAAGAAATCAATATCTTGACATTCTCCCAGTAGCCAGGCTGTGGATGGTAATAGCTGCGATGACGTATTTATGCAACGGTCCAATAAATCTCCGTCTGTTTACTTTGAGTCCACTATTAAGTCCATAAGTGCTCAGATCCTCTCAAAAGTATCTCCTTCAGAGTGTAGTGTTTGACGAAACAGTTCAGTTCTGTGTTGGGTGATTATTCTTCTTTGTTCATAAACACACACTCGTTGTTTGCCGCTCACAGAAGTAGAAGAAGGAATTAGAGACTAGAGGACGCACTAGACAACATAAAAATTGACACCAATAGTTACCGACCGTGATTCGAACCTGTCACCTCCAAATGACGACGGCACATCGCTGCACGTAACTTGTTCTTTGACGCATGACCAAATTATCATCCAACATGTGATATGACGGTAAGCGTGGGCGGTCATGTTTCTCCATCGCACTTGATCACAAGAGTCTTGGATTAGCTCAGTGTTTTTGTCTTGACCAAGCCACGTGGTCAAGCCATCCAGGTATTTACTTCTCTGCCTTCCCCTTGTTCTCTTCCCCTCGATCTTGCCAGATGTAACCAAGTTCTCCAATTTATTTCTTCTCCTAACGTGACTAAAAAATGTTGACTGTCTACGTCTAATTTCTCTAATCAGTTTACGATTTTCATGTGTTTCTTGTAGGACTTGGTCATTTTTCTGTCTATCCGTGGTATTCTTCTCATTTTCCTCAGAAACCACATTTCCACAGCCATAAGATTTTCAGCCTGCTTACTCATTGTCCACGCCTCACATCCATACAAAAACACAGGTTCTATGTAGCACTTCAACACTATTTTTCTCGTTGCAAATGACATCTGTTTATTGGTCAGCATGTTGTCCATCTTGCAAAAGTCTACCTTCGTCATGGCGAGTCTTGTTCTAATCTCTTCAAGGCATCTCCCATCAGATGTTACGACTGTTCCGAGATTATTGTACCGATTCATGTGTTTAAAAATATTCCAATTTACTTGTACGAGGGTAAGTTAATAAGTAAGTCACAAATGGCTGTAGAAAAATAAATAACTATGATAACAACTTGCAACCAGTTTATTTTTATACATACATTGTCCCTTTATTTCTCAACATAATTTTCACCAACATTGATGCACTTATCCCATCGTTTTATCAATCCTCCCAAACCGGCTGCATAGAACTGCGTGCTCTGTTTTCTAAACCACGTTTTCATTTCACATTCAACTTCGGCGTCACTCGCGAAATTTCTCCCTCCTAGGTGGGTTTTCAGTGGACTTAGCCCCTAGCGATTTCCCGTAAAGCGGTGCATAGCTGGGCGAGTAGAAAAAGTTACGAGGGCGAGTCAATAAATAAGTCACACAGTTCTGTGGGATGGCAGGTAAATGAAAACATTGCACGCAGTTCTATGCAGCCGGTTTGGAAGGACTGATAAAACGATGGGATAAGTGCATCAATGTTGGTGGAAATTATGTTGAGAAATAAAGGGACAATGTATGTATAATAATAAACTGGTTTCAAGTTGTTATCATATTTAGTTATTTTTCTACAGCCATTTGTGACTTACTTATTAACTTACCCTCGTATATTGCATTGTGGTGTTTCCTTCTTCCTAGTGACGACCATAATCTATGTCTTCTTACAATTTAATTATAACTCTATTTGTTCAATGTGTGCAACAACAGCATCTACTTAATGATCAAATAGATACCCCTAAAATGTGTTTTCTTTAGCCATGACTAACATCCACATGAACCCATAAATATTAAATGTGGACAGCTTGGGTGAAAGTCTGTGTCTTCACCCACACTAATGCCTTCGGTACTGTCATGACCCCCATGGTTATACTGCTCGTGGTCACGGCAACAGTTTCACTGTCTAGCTTTAACCTGGTCAGATAAGGCCCATGATCTCCGCGGGACACGCACATCAGATCCATGGGTGTAAATAGTTACATCACCTGTGGAAGAAACGTATAATGCAGATTGGGGAAAATATACGTACCCAACCCTTCCAACAGTGGCATTCATTCTTCACCTGGTTCAATGTCCACTAATGAACACAATTATTGAATAATGTCGTCACTATGTTCTATGTTCACTTGTGAACACACCTGTTGAATAATATTTTCACTAGATGCTATGTCTACTAGTGAACACACTTGTTGAACAATGTCTTCGGCTTGACCAGTCCTTGATTTTCCTCCGCTGAACCTGCACTCTCTCTTTTCTCCTAGTCTAAATGTCCAGTATAGGGACGTTGACTCGAAGATGTGCACGTACACGACACGTCTTTGTTCTGTCCCCCATGTTTGCAATATCAAGTAAATAGCATATCGCCTTGACGCTGTTAACAACTTGTATTCCCCCAAGTATAATGCGCATTCTGATCTCCCAATCTTTGTATAGCCGAAAGTCTAGAAGACACATTTTACGCTGGGTCGACCTGGGAACGCAAGTCAACTTTAAACATCCGCCGCGGTGCAAATTCGAAACATAACCAATGGACTAGCAGGCCAGCGTTTAGCCACTATGCTATCACGCCTCCCACTGGAGCATGAGGTGCAAGACCCGTATTTTATAGCCCAATCTGCACATTGTGTGATAGGCCCGTATTTTATAACCCAGTCTGCACTCTGTGTGCTAGACCCGTATTTTATAGCCCAATCTGCACTCTGTGTGCAAGACCCGTATTTTATAACCAATGCGCACTCTGTGCTAAACCCAAATTTTATAGCCTAATCTGCACTTTGTGTGCTAGGCCCGTATTTTATAGTGCAATCTGCAATCTGTGTGCTAGGCCCGTATTTTATAGCCCAATCTGCACTCTGTGTGCTAAACCCGTATTTTATAGCCCAATCTGCACTCTGTGTGCTAGACCCGTATTTTATAGCCCAATCTGCACTCTGTGTGCTAGACCCATATTTTATAGTCCAATCTGCACTCTGTGTGCAAGACCCGTATTTTATAGCCCAATCTGCACTCTGTGTGCTAGACCCATATTTTATAGCCCAATCTGCACTCTGTGTGCTAGACCCGTATTTTATAGCCCAATCTGCACTCTGTGTGCTAGACCCGTATTTTATAGCTCAATCTGCACTCTGTGTGCTAGACCCGTATCTTATAGCCCAATCTGCACTCTGTGTGCAAGACCCGTATTTTATAACCAATGTGCACTCTGTGCTAAACCCAAATTTTATAGCCCAATCTGCACTTTGTGTGCTAGGCCCGTATTTTATAGTGCAATCTGCAATCTGTGTGCTAGGCCCGTATTTTATAGCCCAATCTGCACTTTGTGTGCTAGGCCCGTATTTTATAGCCCAATCTGCACTCTGTGTGCTAAACCCGTATTTTATAGCCCAATCTGCACTCTGTGTGCTAGACTCGTATTTTATAGCCCAATCTGCACTCTGTGTGCTAGACCCATATTTTATAGCCCAATCTGCACTCTGTGTGCAAGACCCGTATTTTATAGCCCAATCTGCACTCTGTGTGCTAGACCCATATTTTATAGCCCAATCTGCACTCTGTGTGCTAGACCCATATTTTATAGCCCAATCTTTACTCTGTGTGCAAGACCCGTATTTTATAGCCCAATCTTTACTCTGTGTGCAAGACCCGTATTTTATAGCCCAATCTGCACTCCGTGTGCCAGACCCGTATTTTATAGCCCAATCTTTACTCTGTGTGCAAGACCCGTATTTTATAGCCCAATCTGCACTCCGTGTGCCAGACCCGTATTTTATAGCCCAATCTTTACTCTGTGTGCCAGACCCGTATTTTATAGCCCAATCTGCACTCCGTGTGCCAGACCCGTATTTTATAGCCCAATCTTTACTCTGTGTGCAAGACCCGTACTTTATAGTCCAATCTGCACTCTGTGCATGGAGGTGTCAGCAACACGCCGGCCATCTTTTCTTCCCAATACATTTCCATTTGAGCTGAGTCAACTTGCGATCTCAAGTCAATTTTTAAAAATTACAATTCTCCCTGATGCGAATCGAACTCATGACCAGCGAGCCAGCAAGCCACCTGGCCACCCTGGCACCCCTTCTGTAATTACATAACTAGCTTATTATTCCAGTACTGATGGGTGAGAAGTTACTATAGGGTGTTTGTAAAGTTCCATTGCACTTTGTATGTAGAACAAATTTGATAAATGAAGTCTATGACGTCATCAACAAATTTGCTCTACAGTCCATCTTGAAGCAATATGCAACGAATGGCTGTCGTTTGCTGGAGTTATTCTTTGCACTCCGAACAGAATAATGTTATCAACGGAAGGAAGAATTTTTTGGGGTTGAACAAGTGATTCGAAATGGCGGTCGATACATACCGAAATAACAACAGACACGTTGCAGAAGCAATGATGTACAGACCAGATGGAAACAGAGGAAGAGGCCGACCACGTAAACTTTGGACAGAGGGAATAGCAGAGTCCATGGGAATATCGATACATGAAGCCCATAATCGGGCACTCTCACGATGTTTATACTTCACCTCCACACCGCAAGGTACAAGAGGAACATGATGAGATGAGAGATGAGATGAGACGTTGCAGAAGGTATTTGACAATATGAAGAGACGTGTACAGTCATATCTTGAAGCCCGTGGTGGACATTTCCAACACCTGTTATAATGAATACTTCATTGGTACTTTAAAGCTTCCCTAAAACAGCTTTAGACCATAGCAGTAACTATTGTAACTAATTTAATGAATTTTAGCACAATTTTTATGACGTCATGTACTTCATTTTTCAAAGTTGTTCTACATACAAAGTGTAATGAGACTTTACAAACGCCCTATATTTATAATTATCTTCCAGTTTCTGGCGAGCTGTCTTGTTGGTGCAACTCTTGACATGCTGGAAGACAAGGAAGTGGCATCCGTCGTCGCTAGCACAGAGACAAAGAAAGTCAAGGAAGCATTTTACGAGATCGTTGGCACGGCAAAAGACAAAGAGAAACCGAAACCAGATTTTGCCAAAGAAATTGTACAGGTATGGGAATTTCTTATTGGGCTGTAGCACTTATTTACTGGAACAAAAGCCATGTAATTATTGTCATTAGAATTATTGTCGTCGTTACATAAGACATGATTATTAATATTATCTTCATGATCATTTAAAAGAGGTGTGGCCAAACAAGAACACTACGCAGGAAGCCAAAGAAGATTGATAAACTGCACGCTGCCGGATTTGCTGAGGAGGGGATCCGAGGAGGGGACTGAATGGTTTGATGTGCAATGAGGATGATCTGTCGACTAACTAACTAACTAAGTAACTAACTAAGTAACTAACTAACTAACTAACTAACTAACTACCTAACTAACTAACTACCTAACTAACTAACTAAACTAACTAACTAACTAACTAACTAACTACCTAACTACTTACCTAACTAACTAACTAACTACCTAACTAATTAACTAACTAACTAACTAAACTAACTAACTAACTAAACTAACTGACTAACTAACTAACTAACTACCTACGTACCTAACTAACTAACTAACTAACTAACTAAACTAACTAAACTAACTAACTAACTAACTACCTAACTAACTAACTAACTAACATAACTAACTAACTAACTAACTAACTAAACTAACTGACTAACTAACTAACTAACTGACTACCTACCTACCTACCTAACTAACTAACAAACTAACCTAACTAACTAACTAACCTAACTAACTAACTAACCTAACTAACTAACTAAACTAACTAACTAACTAAACTAAACTAACTAACAACCTAAACTAACTAACTAACTAACTAACTAACTAACTAACTAAACCAACTAACTAAACTAACTAACTAACTAACCTAACTAACTAACTAAACTAACTAACTAAACTAACTAACTAACTAACCTAACTAACTAACTAACTAAACTAACTACCTAAACTAACTAACTAACTAACCTAACTAACTAACTAAACTAACTAACTAACTAAACTAACTAACTAACTAACTAAACTAACTAAATAACCTAACTAAACTAACTAACTAACTAAACTAACTAACTAACTAACTAACTAACTAAACTAACTAACAAACTAACTAAACTAACTAACTAACTAAACTAACTAACTAACTAACTAAACTAACTAACTAACTAAACTAACTAACTAACTAAACTAACTAACTAACTAACTAAACTAACTAACTAACTAACTAAACTAACTAACTAAACTAACTAAACTAACTAACTAACTAAACTAACTAACTAACTAACTAACTAAACTAACTAACTAACTAACTAACTAAACTAACTAACTAACTAACTAAACTAAACTAACTAACTAACTAAACTAACTAACTAACTAACTAAACTAACTAACTAACTAAACTAACTAACTAACTAACTAACTAACTAAACTAACTAACTAAACTAACTAACTAACTAAACTAACTAACTAACTAAACTAACTAACTAACTAAACTAACTGACTAACTAACTAACTAAACTAAACTAACTAACTAACTAACTAACTAAACTAACTAAACTAACTAACTAACTAAACTAACTAACTAACTAAACTAACTAACTAACTAACTAACTAACTAACTAACTAACTAAACTAACTAACTAACTAACTAACTAACTAACTAACTAACTAACTAACTAACTAACTAACTAACTAACTAACTAACTAACTAAACTAACTAACTAACTAAACTAACTAACTAACTAAACCAACTAACTAACTAACTAACTAACTAAACTAACTAACTAACTAAACTAACTAACTAACTAAACTAACTAACTAAACTAACTAACTAAACTAACTAACTAACTAACTAACTAACTAACTAACTAACTAAACTAAACTAACTAACTAACTAACTAACTAACTAACTAACTAAACTAACTAACTAACTAAACTAACTAACTAACTAACTAACTAACTAAACTAACTAACTAAACTAACTAACTAACTAAACTAACTAACTAACTAAACTAACTAACTAACTGAACTAACTGACTAACTAACTAACTAAACTAAACTAACTAACTAACTAAACTAACTAAACTAACTAACTAACTTAACTAACTAACTAACTAAACTAACTAACTAACTAACTAACTAACTAAACTAACTAACTAACTAAACTAACTAACTAACTAACTAACTAACTAAACTAACTAACTAACTAAACTAACTAACTAACTAACTAACTAACTAACTAAACTAACTAACTAACTAAACTAACTAACTAACTAAACCAACTAACTAACTAAACTAACTAACTAAACTAACTAACTAACTACACTAACTAACTAACTAAACTAACTAACTAAACTAACTAACTAAACTAACTAACTAACTAACTAACTAAACTAACTAACTAACTAACTAAACTAACTAACTAACTAAACTAACTAACTAACTAACTAAACTAACTAACTAAACTTTACTTAACTAACTAACAAACTAAACTAACTAACTAACTAACTAAACTAACTAACTAACTAACTAACTAAGCTAACTAACTAACTAACTAACTAAGCTAACTAACTAACTAACTAACTTACTTACTTACTTACTTACTAACTAATCCTCATGATCAGTATTACCATAACTATCACCAACATCGATATCACAGCTATAACAACCATCATCGCTAATCATCACGTCACGATCATCACTAGTGTCACAATAATCACAACCACAAAAATAATGCATTACTGTCACAATAATCATGAATGTCGCAATAATCACCAATGTCACAATTGTCACAACCATCACAACAATTATCAATGTCACACTAGCGATCAATGTCACAATAGCCATCAATGTCACAATAAACACCCATGTCACAATGAACACAATCACCACATTAATCATGAATGTCACAATAATCATGAATGTCACAATAATCATGAATGTCACAATAATCATGAATATCACAAAAATCATCAATGTCCCTATAAACATCATTGTACCAGTAATCATCAATGTCACAATAGACATCTGTGTCACAATAATCACAACCACCACAATAGTCACAAATGTCACAATAGTCACAAATGTCACAATAGTCACCAGTGTCACAATCGTCACACTACTACTACTACTACTACTACTACTACTACTACTACTACTACTACTACTACTACTACTACTACTACTACTACTACTACTACTACTACTACTACTACTGGCACCTTGCCGTCTTAAAATGTTGACCTGTCGTCTTTGACTTGGGGACGTAAATTACAAGTACCTCTGAAGTCGGAGTGGGTTCGCCTGATGGCGAGGAACACTGTTAATATGGAAAGCTAATCCACACGCAAAATTCAGTCCAGCACTACTATAAAAAAGTGTGTATGGACTACGCTTGAGTTCAAAGCGAGCGAGCGCAAAAAAATAACAGTTTAAACGTTTCTCTTGGTATGAGTACCAGGCTTCACTGCCGTAAAGAAGAGGATTTTTGCTTTTTATGTAAGCTTCCTGTTCTCCTAGACTCTTTTTGTTAACCTGTTCATTGTTGTTGCTGCCTTACCAATCCAGATGTTGATTTTCTGATCTAGGGATAATTTGCTATTTACCTCTGATCCTAGATATGTAAAATGGTCTACTACCTCCAGTTCGGCGTCGTCAATAAAGATTGATGGTACCTCATGTGCACCTTGTGACAATAGTTACAACCATCACAATAACCAATGTCACGATAATAATAAAAAATCACATTAATCTAATATATCACAATAAGCACACACATCACAACAATCACCAATGCCACATACTCATAAATGCCACATTAATAAACACGTCACAATAATCACCACCATTATAATAATAACGATCATCACATTAATGTCACAATAACCCCCATCACAACTATCAATCATCATCAATCAGGTGTCATCTCCGCAATGAAGGTTGGCTGCAATGGATCTCCAACACTGTCTGTCTCTCGCCTTGACGACACAAGTATCACCACCATCAAAATAATCACCACTATCACAACTATCATCATCATAACAGTAAACATCCCCACACAGAAACATCACCAGATTCGCAATAATCACTAGTGTCATAATATCACAACCATCCCAAAAATCAACACAGTTTCTAGTAATTTCTCTGGTGGTCTCCTCCCGCCTCTATTCCCTTCCATCTTTCCTGTTGTCACGAAGTTCGTCAGGGTTTCCCTCCACACGATGTGCCAAATGAATGCCGACTATCTGTTTCTAATGTAAACAACCAAATCCCTGTGTAAGTTAATTTCTTTCGAGATACTAAAAGGCTTCAAATTAAAAAATTTAAAGTGTGATATAAATTACAATAACAATGTCATTGTCTTGTAGCCTACCAGTATTGTTGTCAAGGATGTCAAAAATGTTACGCACGTGACATCACGGTGCAGACGAACATTGTGACGTCATAAGGACAGTTTACAGATGGTCGCCCCACCTTTGACATGCACCAAAGAGGAGCAACCTTCTGTTATCCGTTTTTGGTTTTATCAGTGACCTCCACTTTCAGCGCGTGCCACATCCCCCGTACTCGACAGACCTAGCCCCAAGTGATTTCCACCTGTTTGTACAACTCTAAGAGTCATTAGGAGGAAAGACTTTTTCTTCCTTTTAAGAGGTTTAGCAGGTGGTGCATGAGTGGTTATACACGCGACCAAGAGAATCTTTTTTTTTTTTTTCTACAAGAATTCAAGCACTTTATAGGCGCTGGAGGACTTGCATTGGACGCAGTGGTGATCACGTCGAAAAATGATATATCTGTTCTTTATTTTATCATAATATAGCCAAGATTTTTTTTAAAAAACCCACTAATTTAAGGTTTTGATTTGGAAACCCCCCCCCCCCCCCCCCCCCGAATTATAATTGACTTTTTTTATCCGCCACGATGTCTCCTCATTCTCTCCTCATGACACGACGTCCCCACAGCTTCCACGCAATTCCTCGTTAGCACGCTGACTGTGTAATGTGAGTGGCACCTTACATTCTTGACAGACCAAAGTATGTGAGTTGGAATTTGGCCAGAATTCCATCACAATGCCTGAGCAGAGCTTCAGACAACATGTGGTGCCCAAACGACATGTCCCCTCTCCAGGTCTTGCCTTGTTTATTCCAGAGGAATGGATAACCAGTACGTCTGGAACAATGTAGGCTTCAGACGCTGGCATAAAAGCGATTATCAGTAATGATTATTACCTGGCACGTCAGCGAAGTTGGTAGCTATTTGCTCTGGCAATGACATATGCATGGCCGTACACGGGACACAGTGTCGCCTGCGAAGGTTTGACCACATATACCTGCGTGCATTCAAAGGCTAAGTCGTTGTCACATCACAAACCCATAGCGTGAAATTGCTTCCATGCACTTTATTATTATTTATTATTAGCCTGAAAGAGAATAATGAAATTAGAACATTATATTCGACAATAAGAATGAGACTAGAACATTTTATTCAACAAACAGAATGAGACAAACATCTTTATTTGGTTATGTGATGCGAAGAGAGGCATCGGAGAACATCGTGACGACATGAAAGATAGAGGGGAACAGAGGCAGGGACAGATCAAGAGAAATGATGCTGAATGGACTAAGACGGTGGCATGGGGGAATACCATCAGCAGTGTTGATCCAGAACACCAAATACCGGGATCTATGGAGAGACCAGAACGCCTACGCCAGCTGGCAAGGCACAATATGATGATGATTTTCAATGATTATTATAGTAAACTGGCAAACAATGGAATTGGGATTTGATGTGTTAGAATTCCACATATTCAAGTTCATGCAATAATGATGTGAAGAAGCCCATATTCCTTACTCATCGTCTCTCCTCACTTAATTCACCAATCGTATGTAATTTCCAGTATGAAAATCAAATGCAGCTCTATGAGTACCTGGTGGAGTGTGATATAATCATATATGATATCACAGATGACGCAGATCAGATACAGGAGGCTGTGTGGATCATTACAGGTAACAACTAACGGGTTTATGTTCTATGTATGCAGTTTTATACTGATGTTCTATGAAATAATAGTAGTAGTCGTACAGTTTCAACTTCAAAGCAGCGCAGCCTTGTAGTTGCTTCGTTCTTTTTCCAACGGAAAACCACACGAAATGGTCTTTATTGTACCATAGAAACCCGCAAAGTTGACCAGCAACTAGCACACGCATTAACGCGTACAGCAGTCGCCGCAGGCCGTAGCTAGCAGTCCGCAATTTTCTTAATCCATACATAACAGCAAAATTGGTCATAATCAAACACAATTCTAGGTCATCGTGGCTGAATGGATAAGAACGCGAGTTCTTAAACATCCGGTGTGCTGATGCCGAGATAAGGGGTTCAACTCCTAAACTGGACAGTTGGACTAAAATGTTAAATCTATCGTCCTTGTGTGTGTGTGTGTGTGTGTGTGTGTGTGTGTGTGTGTGTGTGTGTGTGTGTGTGTGTGTGTGTGTGTGTCTATGTGTGTCTGTGTCTATGTGTGTCTGTGTCTATGTGTGTCTGTGTCTATGTGTGTCTGTGTCTATGTGTGTCTGTGTGTGTGCACGCGTGTGTGTGCACGCGTGTGTGTGTGTGTGTGTGTGTGTGTGTGTGTGTGTGTGTGTGTTAATCATACATTCTCAGATATCAACATCAATGTCATCAGTTAATATCGCAATTCCTGGCATGTTCTCCATCTAGCTATCCAATCTTTCATGGTATATTTTTAATGACGCACAAATGCCTTGGCACTGTTATTCAGCAGCAGAGTTGAACTAGAATACCAGGGACTGGGATCTGTAGAGCGCCATGAACGCTTACACCAGCTGGCAAGACACATGATGAAAATGCTTACATCTCGGCGGTGTGAATAATTTCAACATGTTCACCCAATTGAGACACGATGACTTGATTATTCGGCAAATGCAATGATTCTCAATAGTGTCATTTTAGGGACACAAAATACATTCACTTCTAGTGTGGGACAAGTGCTAAACACCCTTGTGCACATCGGTGTTTGATCAGAGTAAATCTCATCAGTTGTCTCTATTACTTAATGACAATGTTTAAGGATACCACGAATAATCAGACTGTCACTTGTACCATTAGTATTAGAACTCTTCATTCCAAGTATTGTGCTGTCGGTTCTTAACTCAACTCAACTCAATGTTCATGTGTTGATGTAATGATATCCCGTTTGTTTTCATCAGAAATGTACACGGACCTAGACAAAATCGAGAAACCAAAAGTGTTTATTCTGATATCCACCTGCATGACCTGGGCTCGAACCCCATCACTTGAACCGGTAGGTGTCATTTCATGGCTCTGCTCTAGGTAGCGTTGGAGTGTACACAACAGCAGGGCAATAGTATTTACTCATTGTATACTGTGTTATAAACGGGTTCTAATAATATCTTGGATACAGAAAACAACAACAGCATCCATACGACAAGATCAAACTATTGAAGAAGATTGCTACTAAAGACAAAAAACAACAAAGAAAATTCAAATAGTTTGGTCACTTGAAACGTCATGAAAGTTTGGAGAGAACAATCATGGAGGGGTATATGCCCGGGAAGAGAGGAAGAGGAAGGCCAAAGCGAAGATGGTTGCAGGATGTGGCGGATGATCTCCAGATGGGTGTATCGGACGCGGGACATCTTGCTTATGACCGAGAAGTTTTCCGGAAGGTTGTTATGGGAGCGAGGTTCTGCAAAGAACATGCCACTGAATGAATGAATGAATGAATAAATGAATCAATGAATCAATGAATACAGTGTAACTTGCGCCGTCGCTTAGAGGATCCTGCTACTGAATGAATGAATGAATAAATGGATACTGTGTAACTGGCGCCGTTGCTTAGGGGATAGTGAGACGCGCAATTTTGAGGTTTCGAAATAAACCGTGGACGATTTGGAAGCAGATAGTTCTGTGTTATTTTCGATACTATGGGCGTCGGTCGTTCAGAAAGCAATGGCAAACTACTGAACTATATTGCCTGGTAAACCACAAACAGCCAATAAATGCTGGGGTTGACTGCACTATCATGTAAAGGACATGCAATTTACTGTTTTAGTATACTGTGTAGAGAGAGGTGCATTGGCGTAGTGGCTAGATACTGACCTGACAGGGGGATACAGACCTGGATGACTGGGCCACAAGGCAAAGCCGGGACTCGAATACAGACCTCATCCACACTCTGGTAATCTGTGAGATGGCGAATCATGAGCACCCACGCTTATCAGCATGGCACATGATGATGATGATGATGATGATGATGATGATGATGATGATGATGATGATGATGATGATGATGATGATGATGATGATGATGATGATGTCTGCCTGCCTGTCTGCCTGCCTGCCTGCCTGCCTACACGCACGCACGCACGCACGCACGCACGCATGCATTCATGTATGTAACAGTTTTTGTGACAAGCTGTACATGAAACTCAACCCTTATAGGCCGAGGGGGAAAATATGCCTTCTTTACGTTTTCACACGGGGTTATTACAGGTAATGATCATTTGTTGATATTGTAGTAAGTTAAACACACACCACAAACAGATATTACATGATTTCTTTCCTGACATATTTCGCTGCATCTTTTCGGGTGCATACTGCAAAGTGAAGTGTATAAACGAGTAATACTTTGTCAGAATAATAAGTACATTTTTTTCGCATATCATTTACAGGACATCGCTGTCAAAACCAGCATTTAACCGCTGTAGTTGATTTCTTGGCAAGATTACGCTCAGTAGTTTGCCATTGCTTTCTGAGCGATCGGCTCACTTATACTGTAAGTCACCAACGCGGCGAGAACCGCTACTAATTCTCGCGCGCTGCGAGATCCTACGTGAATAAACGGGATTACGAAGAAAGTCGTTTAACACTTCTGACATAGTCGCTGATATTGTTCGACTGCGGAGAACATTATCTCCACGGAAACATTATCTCTACAGAATTCTAGGATTTAACAGAAAGTCCTTCTGCTTACATGGCAACGGCGGGAATCGACTAATAGTAGATAATGCTTCAGTGTATTAACGCAATCGATTATTGCATCTAACTGTAGTTAGACAGGTATCAAAACAATATACACAGGCTAAAGGTAGCAGCGTTTTCGTGGTGGGTAGAATCTTCCTTTCCTGCATGCAGGTCGTGGGTTCGGATTCTCATATAGACATTTTTTTTTTTAAATTTGACCTGTGCTTCGAGATCGGCCTGGAATAAAATAAATACCAGGGTGTGTCTTGGACAGTAAACGCGACCTGTGCGATACCGACCACGTCGCTCTAGAGTACCGATTGGTCTGTACAAAAATGGGTCTAGCATAATATAACCTGTTCGCATTTCTTTTCGCATATCCTATCACAGGACATCGTTGTCAACACCAGCATTTTACCGCCGTTGTTGATTTATTTTGGCAAGATTACGCTCAGTAGTTTGCCATTGCTTTCTGAGCGGCCTGGTCATACAATCCGCAGAACCGCTACCGATTCTCACGCAGCTGCGGGAGCTCACGTGGATAAACCAGATTACGTAGAAAGTCGCTAACCCCTAGATGCAAATGTCTTTTACTTACTTCATAAAGGAGAATGAATTAACAATCATTTGATAAACGTCCCAGTCTACATATCATCATCATTGTCAGAGTCTAGAGTAGTGCAGTGATGCAGTGACATCGTTACGCCCGCCAGGCGACTTAGTCCCCAGCAGGGATGCCGTAACTTCGTTACGCCGCCAGGCGAGTAGTAGTTACCTGCCTGCGAGGTTGCTGGCTGACGAGACGGCCAGCGGTCAGGCAAGGACGACGCAAGACGCACGCATGCCTCGTGAAGCCACTTCAGGTGGGGAGGCAAGTTGCGAGCTATAGGCAGACAGCTCTGGGACGTTGACTCGACTGGACGCATGATGAGAGAAAGGCGTTGTGTGGTTTCTGTGCCTGAAAGTCGAGTGTCTGGACATCTTGAGAGATAGACTGTGAGCTGTATTGTGTATGTAAGTGTATTGAAGTATCAAGTATATCTTGTAGTGATCATCGTACTGTATCTGATCTGTAAATAAATCCATTGAACGTTGTGTCGTTGAGTCTTAAGTCAAATCACGTTGTACTTGTACTGTCTCACATGTGTTAGGTTAACGAGCCAAGTTTAAGACCCTGACATGTGTGGACGTGGTGGCATTCGTCCGGCTTTGAAATGAACGTGTTTATGTGATTAACATTTAAAACTAGAGTTTGTGAACTTAGAATTTTTGTCAAACTGTATGGTACATGTAAATGTGATTGTTGAAGGCTCATTTTGATATATTACTACATTATTTAAACATGGAGACTAAATATAAACGTACAGTGCATACATATTGTTTGATCTTGTAAACGTGTAAAACATCTGTGATTGTGAACTTGTCACCGTTTTGACCTTGTCGACATTGTGATCTTGTCGCCATTGTGACCTTGTCGCCATCTTGTAAACTTGATGTCTATGTCCTTACTGAATGTCATCTTGATGTAAGTGATGTGTCATCAACGTTGTAGAGTGTTGAGATATATGTAGATTGTCTTTGTGAATTGAGTTGTGGAACGCAGAAAGTTTTGGGAAAGAAAGTGACTTGTGTTTTGAAAACAAAAATTGTTGACGGACAAAATTACGACATACAATTACACTCAACGCCATACAAACCTAATCAATACTTAGTGACAAGCAGGCACACCACATCAAAAAGACGCTAATTTATTTCCTCCAAAAACAAAGCAGGTTTTCCGTACCATCTGAATCCCTTGCCCGTAGAGGTCATTTTGTGCTTCGAAGTAGCGACCCAACAGTTCCTAGCCCGATTTCCAACCGTTCTTCACCGCATCCAGGGCACTTGAGTATATTTTTCTTTTCATATACTTTAGGATGCAAATTTAGGCACGTATTGTCAATAGAACACGATTGTAAATTGGTTACTTTACTAACCACATTTGTAACAAATTGTGTGGAAGGTATTTCATTTGCATTTTCCATCATGTCTTCATTAAATGATTTCATCGATATGGGGTTAAAGTTACAGTTAACAGGTGATGAGTTAACAAAGTGGAGTGAGAAGAAATACTCTGAATACCACGAGCGTGAAGAAAGAGCAGCTGAAAGATCATTAAAGCAGGCAGAGACTGAAAGGGCTGCCAAGCAAGCAGAAGCAGAACTGTCTGCAAAGACAAAGCAAGCTGAGATAGATAGTGAACTGAAGAAAGCAGAGATAGCAGCTCAGAGTAAGAGAGAAGAACTGGAGGTACAGTTAAAGATGAAACAACTTGATACTGAGACTGCCATTAACAAAGAGTCTAAGAAATCTGAGAGACTGGAGAAAGAAAACCAGTGCAAGAAATATCAAGGTATCGTACGTAATTATACCTCGGGTGACTGCATCGCAGCCTTTACCCAAAATTTTGAGACTTTAATGGACCATTAACAGGTTCCACTGTCTGAATGGAATATTATTTATATGAGGAGTTTATCAGGGGAGCCTCTTAAAGTCATTGAGACCATCCCCAAAGACCTCAGAAAAGATTACCATTATCTGAAATCAAAGATTATGGCACATTTTATGTTAGATGAGGCAGGTTACAGAGAACAATTCAGCAAGTTGAGCCCAAAACCGACTCAAACGTTCTCTGACTACCTCTGCTTAGTCCGAGATATATTTACCAAATGGACTTCAGCAGCTAAAATTGATAAGAACTATCAAAGATTAGAAGATCTGATTATCAGAGACAAAATCATTTCATCCATTCCATCAGCATTTTCAAAATTTTTGCAGGAGAATGAATGCACTAGTGTAGATGAGATTGAGAGACGTGGTTCGGCTTATTACACAGCCAACAAACATTGTTTTGCCAGTGAAGCTACTGACATAAATTTTGTAGCATCGGCTAACTATGACAAACCCTATAGTGGGCATAAACCTCATAAGCCTACATCTGAGAAGTATAATCACTGTAATTATTGTAAAATTTCACACCATCAAGGTGAGATGTGCGACAATAACCCCGCATATCATACTTATCTACAAAACATGGTAAACAGACAAGATAAGGAGCGTAGATAATTCAGAAATTTGCGTAAATGTTTCCTCTGTAAGGCGAACGGACACTATCGCCATGATTGTAAAGGTAGGCAAATAACCAACAAAGCAAATGCCGCCTTGTTTGACAGTTCATCATCAGATGAAGAACAATCAGAGAAACATCCTGTGAACTCAGCACAGGCTTTTGACATGTTTAACGCAAATAAATGTACTGTTTGTAACACCTTTTATGAAGATGGCATTTTAACATGCGGCCACTCCATTCCTATTGCCAATGAAGAAGCTAATTTGGTAGTAGATTCCAAAGGCAGGATAAACATCCATCACGGATATGTGAATGGCAAGTCTGCTACAGTCCTTCGAGACACGGGAAGCTCACTTATTGGTCTGAAGAGAACGTTCATAATGCCTACAAACTATACAGGCAGGCACGTAACATGCAGAACATTCTCAGACAATATTGAAAAGTACCCACTAGCATGGGCATATATTGAAACACCTTTCCTCACTGGGAAAGTAAAGTGCGCTGCATTAACAAACCCGTTGTGTGATATTATAATTGGAAATTTACCAGAGGTGAATGATAAACCTCATGACATAACATCTCTTTGTATTGATGATAGCATAACATCACCATCAAATGTCATCATTGATAATGTTACACCACCTAATGAATGTATGGTAGCTAATGTAGCACTAAGATCTCATGACATCATTGATAACACTGTTTCATCACCATCTGATATCATTGAATGTGTGAACGCAGTAACCAGATCTACTGCTAGATTGCAAGATGAAAGTAATCAAACTGAGGCTATACAAATGCTTAGCCCAGTATCACTACCTACTAACACCATGAAGGAAACGTTTGTAACAGCTCAAAAGGCTGATCCTTCATTGTCAAAATATTTTAATCTGATCGGCCAAAAGCCAAAGGTAACCAAGAATGCAAAATGGCATTTTGCTGTGAAAAATGATATCCTCACTAGGTATTATACCAGAGGTGACAACACAACAGAGCAAACTGTTTTACCAACTAATTATCGTAAGCAAGCCTTACATCTTGCCCATGATATACCTCTTGCAGGGCATATGGCATACGCTAAGACCAGATCAAGATTATTGACACAGTTTCATTGGCCCAAATTTTGCAATGACATTAAACAATATTGCAGAAGTTGTGACATCTGCCAAAAACTGGTAAAAAAAGGTAAACACCCACAGGCAAAGTTACAAGTTACTGACTTAGCCAGTCGACCTTTTGAGAAATTATCTGTCGACATAGTGGGCCCTCTCAATCATACAACAACTAGAGGGAATAAATATATTCTAACTGTCATTGATCAATGTAGCCGCTGGCCGGAAGCGATTCCGCTAAAGAACATAACTGCCAATGATATAATGGAAGTTTTCTTTCATATTTTTTTCTCGGATAGGATTTCCAGACACTATCCAATCAGATAGGGGCACTCAGTTTATCGTCGCATCTACCCAAGCTTTCACCAAAATGTTGGGAGTGAAGCAATGTTTCAATTCCCCGTACCATCCTCACTCTAGTGGAATTATAGAAAAATTTAACGGCGATTTAAAGCACATGCTTGCAAAAGTCACGCAAGAGCACCCCAATAACTGGGATGTATATCTACCAGCTATTCTTTTTGCTTATCGCGAAGTACCACATTCTAGTACAGGTTTCTCTCCTTTTGAACTTATCTATGGTGCCAAACCACGTGGCCCATTAACTATTTATCATCAAATGTTAGCTGACTCCACTCCAGTACTTAAACCCATATCATCATACGTATACGTTACATCATTGCGTGAAAGAATCATCAAATCGTGTATAATTGCAAAGAATGCACTAAAATTATCTGGTGCTACTTATAGACAATATGCTGACAAAGGTAACAGGACAATAACGTTGACACCAGGACAGGACGTTCTTCTTCTACTACCTAGTGACAGACACTTATTGACTGATTCTTGGCAGGGACCTTTTAAAGTGACGAGACAGATTTCACCTGTAGACTACGAGATCCAAATAAAAGACAAACACAAAATATTCCACATAAATATGCTAAGACCATACATCAACAGAGACAACGAACAAGACGATACAACAGCTTGTACAGTGATAATAGACCATGAAGATGACGAGGCTAGTGACGAAATTCCAACACCTGCATTAGACACGACAGACTGCTTGAAGGAGATTAAAATCAACCCAAAGTTAACTCAAGCAGAAACAGACAGTTGCAAACAGCTAATACAACAGTACAACACCATCTTCTCCAACAACCCAGGACAAACAGAATTAGTACAGCATCACATCACACTCACGTCAAACACACCCATAAAATGCAGACCATACACCATTCCATTACATTACAAAGAACACTTACATCAGGAGATCATTAACTTAGAGAAAAACAACATCATAAGACGATCCCAATCAGACTTATCATCTCCAATGGTCATAGTACGCAAAAAGGACAACACAATAAGACTCTGTGTAGACTATAGAAAGCTAAATAAGATAACTCTTCTAGATCTGGAGCCAATGGCAAACTCTGACGATCTACTGACAGAACTGACAGACGCTAGGTTCTTTACGAAGGTAGACAGTGACTAAAGGATATTGGCAAATAGGAGTAGACGAACAGAGCAGACATCTGACAGCATTTGCCACACCTTGGGGACTGTACGAATGGTGCAAACTTCCATTTGGGCTTGTCAATGCCCCAGCAACATTCGTACGTATGACACGACTTCTACTAGTAGATATACCTAACATAATTTGCTATATAGACGACATTTGTGTTCACACAGAGACGATGACAGACCACATAAAGACATTAGAACAGACATTTGAACGTATTAGACAGCACGGACTGACGGTAAAGCCTGCAAAAGTAGACATAGCCTACCAGGAAATATCCTTCTTGGGGTACAAAATATCCAATGGCTTTGTCACGACAGACGATAACATTGTGTCCAAGATACTAAAACTCTCACTTCCGACTACGAAAAAGCAAGTCAGAAGTTTGTTGGGACTTATAAATTATTACAGGCAGTTCATCCCTGATTTTTCTGAACTGACCGAAGTATTTACTAACTTACTAACAAAAGATAAACCGGAGAAAATTGTAAGCAATGAATGCCTAAAATTTGCATTCCAAAAAGTATTAGCGTGTTTTTCTGATAATAGCTTAAATAATCTTATCCTGAAATTGCCCAATCTTCATTTACCTTTCAGATTGCGTACAGACGCGAGCTCCGTGGCGATTGGAGCAGTCTTGTTGCAAGAGCACAATAACATACTTCATCCTGTGTACTTCGTATCCAGGAAATTGAAACCCAGAGAACGGGCTTGGTCAATACCTCAGTTGGAAGCCCTAGCTTTAGTGGTGGGTATAACTAAATTGTCCAGATTCCTTCTAGGACGCCATTTCATTGTGGAGTCTGACAGCAGCCCGTTGCGATTTATAAATTCAGGTGTACCTTCAAACCAGATGGTAGCGCGCTGGTCTCTTAAGCTCCAAGATTACAGCTTCGAGGTTCGACATATCCCAGGCAGAACCAACACGATTGCCGATCTTTTGTCCCGTTGTCCGACCGACCCAGTAAGCACCAATGTCTGAGTGCAGTGTGTAAATACACTCAGATCAACACAGCCATCCATCAGTGAATATTTTTTTTCCATTCACAAAAAGCTGTGTAAAGTCTACTATGTGATGTGATAGGGGTTACTCCCAATATATATAGTGTTCTTATTTTACTAATTAATGTAGTGATTGTCGTGTATAATTGTGTAGTGTGTGGTAGAAAGCGAACTTTATTAATTGTATATATTACGAAACAAGAACAGTACCACATTCGCTCAAAACTTACCGTAAGCGAACTATCCAATTTGACAGTGGTATCTGCGTTTGGAACTTTCCAGTGATATTTTAAATCCGTGTGTGAAAGTGTGACCTAAACATTGACAGCTACACCACTGCAGTCAATCGAAATCCAGAAGGTTTTACAGTGAAACATCCAACACATGAACGATTAGAACATTGTACATTCCGTGACTACATCAGACCGGAACAAGTGTGTTCTACAAGTTTCAACATCAGCTGTTTAGTGTTCGTGTGTACTTCCGGATTAGTTAGAAATTTAGAGCAAAATTAGCAGACGACAAATAAAAGTTTAAAAAGCTATGACGATTCTAAAATCTTTAGGAATCAACAAGTTTGAATACACGAATTGTGTATTTATATATTTATGTAGTGTAATCTTAGAATCATATCTTGATTAATGTATTCATACTACCGACTTTTTCTCGTTAGTATGAAGAAACATCAAGCGATGACGCTAAGAAATAGAATAATTATTGTAAAATATTATATTTCATAAATTTTGAAGTTATTCCCCTTTCGTTTAATTGTTATTACATCATTACACAAAGGGCCATAATGTGAAATGTATACGGTTATGTGTTGTATATAAATAGCCATGTTGTTGCCAGATTGTTAACACACCAGGAAGCCATCTACTGGGCATGGTAGAGTATTACCGACATTGCAGACCAACACAAGAGCTCCTGGCCAAATGAGGTCAGGGTTTGAGCGTTTAATGCGACTTATGTAAAAGCCGTATTTCGGTCTAGCCAGATGGTTTTTGTTTCAAGAACCATATTATTACGTTTTTTTTGGAGGCTGCGAGGTAGTTGCTTGGGAAGCTGTTACTACCGATCTGACTGGGTCAATAATGCAATTGAGGTAATCAGCCATCGAGAGGATGAAACCTGACAATTGTTAAAGGTTGAACACCACATGTCGTTGAATAGAACTTCCATTTCTTATATGTTCCTATGGCAGATGTGTATTTCTAGGTATTCTGATACCAATGTATATAACAACAGAAGGGTCGACTCTGACAAGGTTAAAATATTAACCCAGTATGTACATATATTATACATGAAAGATGACATCTTTCATGAAGTTGCCCGGGGGAGCATGTCAGAGTCTAGAGTAGTGCAGTGATGCAGTGACATCGTTACGCCCGCCAGGCGACTTAGTCCCCAGCAGGGATGCCGTAACTTCGTTACGCCGCCAGGCGAGTAGTAGTTACCTGCCTGCGAGGTTGCTGGCTGACGAGACGGCCAGCGGTCAGGCAAGGACGACGCAAGACGCACGCATGCCTCGTGAAGCCACTTCAGGTGGGGAGGCAAGTTGCGAGCTATAGGCAGACAGCTCTGGGACGTTGACTCGACTGGACGCATGATGAGAGAAAGGCGTTGTGTGGTTTCTGTGCCTGAAAGTCGAGTGTCTGGACATCTTGAGAGATAGACTGTGAGCTGTATTGTGTATGTAAGTGTATTGAAGTATCAAGTATATCTTGTAGTGATCATCGTACTGTATCTGATCTGTAAATAAATCCATTGAACGTTGTGTCGTTGAGTCTTAAGTCAAATCACGTTGTACTTGTACTGTCTCACATGTGTTAGGTTAACGAGCCAAGTTTAAGACCCTGACCATCATCATCATCAACATCATCATCATCATCATCATCATCATCTACCACTTTTGCCGTCTAGTGTCGTGGGAAATAATAGTTGGCGTTCCAGTATTGGATGGGTGGAACTGGATCGTGTTATTCCGTGTGACTGTAGAATGTCTTTGATGCCGTCAATCCATTTTCTTCTCTCTTACTCTCGTATCAGATCTTTTTTAATGTAAGGCCAGGGCTCTTAGTTGACGGTGTTGCATTCTAACGAGATGGCCGAGTCATTTGATCTTCTGCTTTTCAGTTTGTGTTGTAAAAGTTGTTGATCCCAATGTCTCTCTGATAACATCATTGATTATTTAGTCTCGGATCGTTAAGTTGGCAGCTCTTTTCAAGCAGCTAATTTCGAAGGTGCTGGTTTCCTTCGCGAAGGCCTTACGGATGCGATCCGTAAGTCCGCTTACCCGCGTTTGAAACACAGTTGCGACCAATTTGCAGCAGACCGTGTTGCGCTGGGTTTTAACGAGTTGGTATGGGAGTAGATTGTTAAGAAAGCAAAGGCAAATGTAAACTTGCCAAGGCATCAACAACAGCAGTAAAATGCTGATGTTGGCAGCGATGTCCAGTAAAAAAGGAAATGCAAAAAAAAAAAAAAAACACAGTATCTCGAAGGTGATATTATGTAAACGTACTCGGAATTTGGATAATGTCTAAGGTTGACATTGGCAGCATAGGGTTGGTTTGAATATGCTGTTTATTATCTTTCGTTTCACGGACATTGGTACGAGGGGAAGTCAATAAGTAAGTCACAAATGGCTGTAGAAAAGTAACTAAATATGATAACAATTTGAAACCAGTTAATGTTTATACATACATTGTCTCTTTATTTCTCAACATAATTTCCACCAACATTGATGCACTTATCCCATCGTTTTATCAGTCCTTCCAAACCGGCTGCATAGGATTGCGTGCTCTGGTTTCTAAACCACGTTTTCACTTCACTTTCAACTTCGGCGTCATTCGCGAAATGCCTCCCGCCAAGGTGGATTGTCAGTGTTTATGCTGACAAATGTTTGTCCCGTAAAGCAGTCCATAGCTGGGTCGAAAAAGTTAGAGGGCGGGTAAATAAGTAAGTCACACAGTCCGGTGGGATGGCCGGTAAATGAAAGCAAAGCACGCAGTTCTGTGCAGTCGGTTTGGGAGGACTGATAAAACGATGGGATAACTACATAAATGTTGGTGGAAATTATGTTGAGAATAAAGGGACAATGTATGTATAAAACTAAACTGGTTTCAAGTTGTTATCACATATAGTTATTTTTCTACAGCCATTTATGACTTACTTATTAACTTACCCTCGTATATATGAAAGTGTCAGTATGTGTAATAACTGATAAATGCGCGCATTTGCTTTTTGACATCTGATTTCGATTTCTTTGTATATTCTGCCATCTTCTGCGATCATATCTTCTAGATATTCAAATTCTGTATCTTATTTCAGAGGTGTACTATAGGTGTATTTTTAATGACGCTGCATTATTTGAAAATATTGCCGTTCCAAGTTGTGTTTTTACCTACTGTGGAGTTCATGCAAAACAATGCAACATAATAGGTAAATACAAAACTTGGAACGGCAATATTTTCAAAACCTGCACAGTCATTACAAATACACCCTGTATATTTAGCCCACTTATCCTTTCACATTTTACTGAAATCTTGAAACATTATACCTGAAATATCGATCTGCCTTGAGTTTAGTCATCATATCACTCGGGACATTCCCATATGTGCTCCGTCCTCATCTTCAACAGCCAGCGAAGCGTCACAATTCTAATGGTACCAGTTGTGGCCTGATTGTGTGTCCGAATTTTCCTCTGATTACTGATTGTCGGCCAGATCCTTGGTCACCCCATTCTGCTCCATTCTCTCCAGGCTATGATGATTTACATCCACGCTATACACAAGGCCCCAAAATTACCGATCCTGCAGACGTTTAAAGCTTGATTAAAGTCTTACTGTGATTTTATTACATCTGTTTGAACAGGAATCTACAGAGGATCTCTTTACAGAAGACGATTATAGAAAAAGGAAACCTCATCCGAATTTTAAGGAACACATTAATGCCGAGAAAACCGTTCTCAAGCTGGGGAAAATGGTAATCTTGTTATTTTCTTCGTATTAATGCCGAGAAAATCGTTCTCAAGCTGAAGAAACTGGTTATCTTGTTTTCTTCGTGATCATATGTTCTACCTTATGCGATTTAAACGGGGTCGCGGTAATGGAAATACGAGACACATACAACAGCAAACAAATGAACAACTTAAATGTTTTGGTTTGTGTGTGTGTGTGGGGGGGGGGGGGGTGAATATATTCTGAAAAAAGTAAAGTACAGATGCATTATTTGTCGATGTAGTCACCACTGCGTTTAATGCAAGTCCTTGGATTCCTGTAGAAAATAAAACATTATCTTTGTCACTACTCGGTGTGCCTGACCCGGTTGTAAACAGACTGTCACAGAAGTCACCCCGTTTTGAAACTTCCTACTCCACTCATACACTTGCTGGACTGACAGACATGCAGCACCATACTGGACCTTCTTTCGCCAATGAATTTCTATAGGCTTCACCCGTCCACTGATCAAAAACAGGATAACAGAACGCTGCTCCTATGTGGTGCATGTCAAAAGTGGGGCGGTCATCTTTAAACAATTTTTAAACTTTAAACTTGACAAGTTAAAAGACAATGGCATGGTTATTATAATTTCTTATAAACTTTTAAGATTTTCATTTAAATCACTCAGCATTTCTGCTTTTGTAAGTGTTCAGTTTAAAATGCGTATTGTTTCAAAACATTAATGTCTGACTTTGAAATGTAATATTTCTTTAAGTTTGTTCCTTTATTGTGGCAGCGATTTTAATGTGTTAATATTGTTGATAGTGCAGCTCTTAATTTTAGCATACAAGTTTCAAAAACACTTATTGTTTGTTTCCTATGTCCGCGTACTTAAGTCTGTTTTCTACACTACATGTATGAAACAGTAAATTAAGCAATTTCTGATTGTCTAAAATTTGTTTCTCGTATCAGCCTACATATTTTTCTTTCCTTTTATAATATTTTGTAATTGCAGAATAAGGCCAAACTATCGACCTTCGTCATTTGCTCTGGTTTGACTTACGGTGCAGAAGAGAATATGTTACATTTTCTGTTTAAGGTAGGCATTTGATATCTCTCGCAGTGTGCTATAAAACTCTTCGCTGCCATTTGAATGTACATTTTATAGACGGGTTCCAAGAATATATTGGATACAGAAAAGAACAAATATATCCATACAAGATTTGAATAGCGAAGAAGGTTAGCTACTATAGACGATAAAACAAAGAAAATTGAAATATGTTGGTCACTTGAAACGTCATGAAAGTTTGGAGAGAAAAATCATGGAGGTGTATATGCCCAAGAGGAGAGGAAGATGAAGGCCAAAGAGAAGATGGGTGCAGGATGTGACGGATGATCTCCAGATGGATGTATCGGACGCTGGAAACCTTGCTCATGACCGAGAAGTTTACAGGAAGGTTGTTATGGGAGCGAGGTTTTGCAAAGCACACGCTTCTGAATGAATGAATGCAATTGATATGTTCTGTATTCGTTTATATGTTGTTGTTGTTGTTGTTGTTGTTGTTGTATCTTCATTGAAACCATGTGAAGGGTTAAGGGAGACGCGGTAGTGTAGCGGCTAAGACGCTGGCGTGTAACTGTGGGTTTGGGTTCGATCCGAATCAGGGCATTTTCGAACTTTTAAAAATATCAATAGGGACCCAGCCTAAAATTGGTACCAGAAAATGTTTTGGAAGGTAAAGGCTGCGGGGGTGATACGGAACACATACCCCACTAAGTTTCGTTTGGTCATATAAAACTACGGGTCTTCTCCCGTATGCCTAATTGGCCTTCGGTGTGTAGTAGGGATCTTAACTTATTTTACTTAGTGACTGTAAAGATTGTTATTCCTTCATAATTTGTGGAAACACAGTTCCAGAACTTAGATATGTAGATGACGCGATCCTCCTCTCAATTAGTGCTAAGAAACTATTATCATATTTGTGCGTTCGCTCTCTTTGACCTCAAACGTAGTCCATAATCGTGCTACTACTTCTAGTGCACTAGACTGATTTTTGCGTGTGGATTAGCTTTCTCAGTTACCAGCGTCCCTCGCCATCAGGCGAACCCACTCCGACTTCTGATTTACTTGTAATTTACGTCCCCAAATCAAGGTTGAGAAGTCAACATGTTATTCCAACTGACCGGTGTAGGTGTTGAATCCACTACCTCACTATTAGCATAATAAAGTGTCTAATGTTAAAGGGGACCAGCTTCGTCACGTGACCCCCACGGTTCACTTGGCATCGGGTGAGCTGATACAGGAAACATATTGCATAAACAGTTATAAAGATAATTACAGTTAGTTGCATGAACTTTACAGGAGGTAGCAATCAACCCCAGCATGATTTATCTGTTTGTGTTTTACCAGGGAATGTTAGTTCAGTAGTTGGTATTGCTTTCTGAACGGCCGACGCCTAATACCATATAAATCAACGCAAAGCGGTCTGCGTCTAAATCTCGCACAGCTGATGTCAAACCCTCGACCCGGCTGACGGGGAATTATGACATGCAGCGTCTCACTATCCCCTAAATCACAGCACCTGTGATAAAGATAATAGTTAAATAAATTTTAACCCGGGCAAAGGTGTGGTTAAAAAATAACCAAACGACATCTGGTCTCTCGTCGTTACTGGAGGAAACCATAATTAGAACATTGTCACGAGACAGTTTCCCGCCGTGAGTCTGTGATGTGACAGCAACATCACATTCTGTAGGTATGACGGCAAGGAAGAATAGTTGGTCAATTTTAAACTCTCTTTCGCAGCCGACGAGCCAAGGTGTCGGACTCACGGCCGATTTTGCTCACGGTATTACCACGGCAGTTCACTTTCAACTCCGCTAGCGCGCCCGCGAATCTTCTGTCCATTATCCCCCATAAGGAGGACATAGGCCCTCTAACAAGCCTCGCCAAGCCGTCCCGTCCCGTCTGTTGTTACCTCCGGCAGCTCGCTCCATGTCCTCCCATGTCTGTAATTCTCTTTTTGCCGGTCTCCCTGGCATAGAAGTTAAGGACGTTGTTCGTAATCCCGTATATTCTCGAACGAAACACAGCTGCGCGAGATTCGGCAGCGGATCGCGTCGCGTTAGTTACTTACGGAGGTTTGTGAGCCGGTCGTTCAGAAAGCAATGGCAAACTACTGAACGTAAAACTTGACAAAACATCAACAGCAGCAGAAAAATGCAATGTCCTGTAAAGGATATGCGGGGGGGGGGGGGGGGGGGGGGGGGGTTTAGGTCTCCCGCTCAATGAGTAGTCCTACAAGAAACAAATGAAAATCGTAAATTGATTAAAGAAGTTAGACGTAAACAGGCACAATTTTATGACACGTTGTAAGACTACATAAATCAGAGATCTTTGTGACAATTGGCAAGATTGAGTGGGGGAGGGGTGGGATTGGAGGTGACCAAAGGGAAGGTAAAGAAGTAAATGTCTGGATGATTTGGCCACGGGACATGGTCTAGACTAGAACAAGGAGCTGATCCACGACTCTTGTTTCACACCCGAGAGTGTCTTGCCCGTGTGTTTCCGGGGCCCTTAAGGGAAGCGAAGAATAGTAACACTGTTGCCTTCCAAGCATGTTGTAAGGGAGCGACTAAGGAGCCTTGGGCTGATACTTAGTCTACAGGCTATTGGGACTTCTGGTCCCCAACATGGCGGATAGGAATTTAAACTGGAGTGTTTACGCTTGTGGCTACAGTTTGCATTCGCATTTTCCTCATGTTAGACTGGTAGTGCATTGTTCCGTCGCCCTGCTACTGCGAAGCGCGACATAGTGAGCTGTGAATTTCGTGTGGAGTGCTTTTACATCTGTCCGCTGTTGTTTGTAAAATGAACTGCCTGTTCGGAACAATGGCGGTCGGATGTTTCTGAATTGACTGGTTTGCCAAAGGTTGAGTGCATTTTTCAGGAGACTCCTGGGAGTCGTCGCTGGAGCTACGGAGTTCGTGCTTTGTGCAGCGCTTTCGGCGGGTCGCCCTGCGGAAAGAGACCGAGCCATATGGGATAAAACCCAGGTCAATGAAGTCTTTCTGGTGACTGCCGATTCCATCGACGATGAACTGTATTTTTCATGGAGGACTTTCGTTGGCATTCTGGCGGCGGCATTATGCACAGTGTACCTGTGCTGGCTGTTGGCTTGCCGATACTCCTGTCTATTCCATTGTTCACATAGGGCAGTGAGGAGCATTTTATTTGATATTCACTGGCACAGGAACGTTTTCTCAATGTGTGCCCTACCCAGCACCCGCCAATGCATACATTAAGAATTAGCGTAAAGATTCGTGCTAACGTCAACATTATATTTATGTGCATGTTTTCACAACGTGATTTGCAGGCAGCCTGGCATAACGCGCCCTATCTACAATGTTTCGGAGATGGTCAAAACATCGTACCCACAATCCATATACGAGATCTGGCAGCGTAAGTTGATCGTGGGGTTCTGTTGGGGAAAGTCACTTGTATTTACTCAGTCTCTTCTCTCACTGGATGGCTTCCTGGCTATGGGGTTAGAGACGCGGTTCGTGACCCCACTTACCCACGTTCGAAACACAGCTGCCGGCGATTTGGCAGCAGACCGTTTTACGTTGGCTTTTTCGAAATGGTATGAGTGCCGGTTGCTCAGAAAGCAATGGCAAACTACTGAACGTAAACTTGACAAGAGATCACAACACTAAAAAGATCTGGTGTTGACTGCGACGTCCTGTAACGGATATACAACAACCTGTTTTTAAAAACTTCCTTCACTGTGCTTTCGTAAAGATGTGAAACGTGAGCAGACGAACTGAAAAACATCTAATGGCAGTGGAAATGTGGTTCCTGTCGGAAAATGCAAAGAATACCATGGACAGACCAAAAAAAAAAAAAACGATGACCAAGTCCTAAAGAAGCAAATTAAAATCGTAAACTGATTAGAGAAATTAGACACAGACAGTCAAAATTGTGTTGGCTTGTTATACGAAGAAATTAACTGGAGACCTTGGTGACAACTGGCAAGATTTCGGTAGAAATGAACAAGAGCAAGACAGAGAAGTAAGTACCTGGATGGCTTGGCCACGTGGTATGGTCGAGACAAGAACACAGAGCTGATCCACGACTCTGGTCGTATGAGATGCCGAAAACTGATCGTCCACGCTTATCGGCGTGGCACACGATAATAATGATTTCTCTCATGGCGGCACGTCAGCGAAGTTGATAGGGAGTTGCGTTAATATGCGCGATCGGACGAGGGGGTCAAAGCTGCGCTCGCGTACTTGGCTATTATGCCACAGGACTCCGGTCAGACAGGCCAGATAGGCTGAAACGGTTAAGGTCCCTGGGTGTTTATGTTCGTGGCTACCGTTCATTCGCATTTTCCTCATGTTGGACTGGTAGTTTATGCTTTCGTCACCATGCTAATAAGTTGAGTGCGTGGCGCCGACGCTGTGAGCTGTGAATTTCGTGTGAAATGCTTTTAAATCTGCCCGAGGTTGTGGAGCGTGAACTGCATGTTCAGAGCAATGGCGGCTGGCTATGTCCCTGAATTAACCGGGTTTTGTGCCTTATGCAGAAATGTGTGGCTGCTGGTCTTCTGGTTGACTGCCGCTTCCTTTGACGATGAACTGTGCTTTCGTGGAGGACTGTTGTTTTTGGCATTCTGGAGACGGCATTATGAACAGTGAAATGTGTTTTTACATCTGTCCGAGGTGTTGTGGCGTGAACTGCATGCTCGAAAAATGGCGTAGCTGGCTAGATAACATCTAGAAACGGAACAACAACATCTAGAAATATCTGCATGTATTGCGGCTGGTGTGTCGCAGAAGTGACCGGTTTTTTGCCTTATGCAGGAATGTGTGGCTGCTGGTTTTCTTGTGAATGCCGTTTCCATCGATAATGAACTGTGTTTTCGAGGACTTTTGTGTAGGCATTCTGGCGAAGGCATTGTGTACAGTGAAATGTTTCTTTACATCTGTTCGGGGTTGTTTTGTTGCGTGAACTGCATTTCGGAGGGGAAATGGCGCGGCTGGCTAGAAAACCTCTAGAAACGGAACAACAAAATCTAGAAATGTTCGAGACTTTGTAGGTGAACATCTGGTTGGGACAGTGACTGCCAATTCCATCAAGGATGAACTGTACGTTTCGTAGAGGACTTTTGCGGTGACATTCTGGCGGCGGAATTATGCACGGTGTGCCTGAGCGGGCCGTTGTTTGTCGAGACTCTTGTCTTTTCCACTTTTCACATGGGGCAGTGAGGAACATTTTATGTGATATTCACTGGCACGGGAACGGAACATAATGGGGACTACCCTTTGCTGTGATGTTGGAACCGCGACTAACGACTAACGATTATGCCATTCAGATATTTATCTGTCTTGCATTGCTCTTTTACCATTACATGTACTGTTTGTCACTAAATTTCATTTTTTTTTTTTTTTTTTACATAATCTCCTCAATGCGTGCACATAATCTAGTGGCTGTCTGCGCCTAATTTCTATAATCATTTGACTGTTTTCATTTGTGTTTTTAAAAAGATTGAACAATGCATGTTTCTGTTCGTCAATGACATTGTTCCAGTTTCCAGAAAAAAAAACCACATTTTCACTGCCATTAGATATTTCTCAGCTTGACTGCTTATTGCGTATGTTTGACATGCGCATTACTTATAACACTCTTTTTCTCGGTGTAATTGCTTTATTTTAGTGAATGTGTTGTCCATTTTCCATATTGCTTACATGTTGTGTTTTGTGTATTTGTTTTCTGATGAAAGCTGTCGCCACAACGTCTGTTGTTTACCGTAAATATGCTCTGTAAAGCTGCATTACTTCGTGTTATTTTATCGTTTTACATTTCACAGCTTTAACGCAGTTGACTAATTGTATTCATGCTTGAATCTCATGGCATCTCCCGTCAGACATTATAAAGTTAGTTGCGTAGCCTTTACACGACGTCACAGTGAGCCCCAGCATTTTTCTCTGCCTGTAATTTCTTGGCACATTTACGTTTAATAGTTTGTCTTTGCTTTTTTTTTTTTTTTAAAACCTATTACCACCACTCATACCATTGTATGAAAATACCAACGCAAGGCGGGCTGCTGCCATATCGCCCGCAGCTGTGTTTCGAACGTGTTATGTGGAATTACGAATTGCGATGGTAATCCATCTGTCACAGCGCCGGTCAGACGTTATAACTAATCCAAAATAGTATACCGATTGTCCATTTATGGATTTTCCATTTACATAAATGTCAAATTAAACATCAACAATTAATGTGTCAGTCACTTTTTGCTTTCAGAATAGTTCAAAATGTAGCCGACGGCTGGTCAAAGTTTCACTACATTATAGCTAAGGACAATTCTCAAAACACACTAGAGGACATTGTCAGAGTGGGTAGCTGTGTTGTATTGGATCGTTTGCTCTTGCATTGTTTAATTCTGTACCGCTATTTGATTAATATGTTGTGATATTTAAAGTTCAATAATCAATAAACAATGTAGTATATTCTAACGACGTAGACCAGCCGTATCTATGTGGGCATTAGTCAGAGCAAAGAGATTACGACACAAGACGAGTAAACAAATTAAAGTAACATGCTTGAAAAGATGTCTTTTTCCTGTGGCAGCATATGAACGTATTAAGCTATTTCGCAATCACCAAAGAAGATAATGGGAGGTTTTAAGCTGAAATGGTACAGTGCATTGTTTGGAATAACGTGGACATTCGATACTGACATTCTATCAGATCTGGAAATCCACGAAAACATCTCAAAAACAACATAACGTCTCGGAAACAAATATATTTGACCATATGAAACGTCAATTTGGTGTGGAAAGAACACCAATGGAAGGGATTTTTACTGGACGAAGAGACAAAGGTGAACCAGCACGATGGTGGATATAAGGCATTAATGACGCCTTAAATAATAGGAAGACAGAAGTCAGGGCGATATTAAAGAAACAGATCGAGCCTAACTGTACACTTAGCAAATGAATGAATCACCCCCCAAAAAAAACAAACAAGAAGTAGATTGTGAGCTTTACTAAAACACGATTACAAGAAACAAATTGGACGTTGTCGGCCCAAGGCCTTACGTCAGCACAGAACAGACAACCAAACCAATACAAAACTACATGAAACACACTTACATGACAATAATATTAAGGGTACTTATCTGAATCTGTGTCCTAGCTTGGAGTGACTGACTGACACGAGTTCGACGGATAGCATGTTATATCTTGTTAACCACTTAAAGTAAATGATATATTATTGGTTTATTTGGTTGTTTCGGGATTTAAGATTTGAAGATTGAGGCACAACCCACTAATGGCAACGCTGATAGTATTCCGGTACGAAACTTCGGCCTTGCCCGCGTGTATATGTATCCGACCTGCATAAGACCTAAGGTTCGAACAGGAATACGATCAGCGTTTGTGTTATTTTGGAGCAAGTTCAGAAATTAAAATATCTCACACACGGATAGCATCAGATGGAAGATATATCGCAGAGATAAATAACAGAATAGGACATGCAAACACTGCATTCTATCAAATCAAAAACATTTTATTCAATAAGCCCTTGCCATTGTAAGTTAGAAAAAGAATTATTGCATGTTACATAGAACCAGTTTTAAAATACGGCTGCGAATTCTAGACAATTAGTAAACAGGATAAAAAAAATGCATAGAAGTGCTGGAGATGAGGATTATAGAAGAATGCTGAAAATTCATTTGATAGACAAAACAAGAAATCTGGACATATTTGAGGCAAGCTAAATCGCAAAGACAACGTATCACGGACATTAGACAGAAGTAGTTATCATGTTTTGACCATATTATGAGACGAGAAAAATTGTAACATGTTATGACAGCCAGAAAGATTTGTAGAAAGAGACGTTCAGGAAGACAGCCAGAGAACATTCTTGACAGTCTTGTGTCATGGCACGGGAGGGAGTCAACACACGAATTGATCCATGCCGGTGGAGATTGCAATTTATGGAGAAATATGATCGCCCACGCCAGTTGGTAAGGCACTTGATAATGGATATGAAAATAAATGAGGCAGTGAAACTGCCAAAGGATCGGGAGTCTTCCCGGTGAGTGGTACTGAGAGTAAAGGGCACCCCACACGAACATACAACATATCATTATTTTTGTTTTCAGTTGATGATGCCCTGTTCAACAATTCTGAAGTATAACTGAAGCATAACATGATTCGCCTCCATATATCAGTATTGACTCAATATAGCTCTTAAGAACTCTTTTCCTAACCTTGATTTACAAAGATAGATTGCAGAGAATATGCTTCATCGTGTGAAATGCTGCCTTTGCTTGGGTTATTCTACACGTACCTTCCTTAATACATCTTCCATGTGCTGTTATTAAAGTATCCAATTACTGAAATAGTTTAAGGTTCATGATTATCCTTACTGGGGGTGGTGGAATTTAGGTGGTTGGCGTCATTTATTAGTGATGTTTATTGTTGTAAGATGGGCAGAACTACAGAAGGTTGTTGTAGTTATGGTGTCCATAAGTTGGACAGAACTACAGAAGGTTGTAGTTATGGTGTCCATAAGTTGGACAGAACTATAGAAGATTGTTGTAGTTATGATGTCCATAAGTTGGACAGAACTACAGAAGGTTGTTGTAGTTATGGTGTCCATAAGTTGGACAGAACTACAGAAGGTTGTTGTAGTTATGGTGCCCATAAGTTGGACAGAACTACAGAAGGTTGTTGTAGTTATGGTGTCCATAAGTTGGACAGAACTACAGAAGGTTGTAGTTATGGTGTCCATAAGTTGGACAGAACTATAGAAGATTGTTGTAGTTATGGTGTCCATAAGTTGGACAGAACTATAGAAGATTGTTGTAGTTATGGTGTCCATAAGTTGGACAGAACTATAGAAGATTGTTGTAGTTATGATGTCCATAAGTTGGACAGAACTACAGAAGGTTGTTGTAGTTATGGTGTCCATAAGTTGGACAGAACTATAGAAGATTGTTGTAGTTATGGTGTCCATAAGTTGGACAGAACTATAGAAGATTGTTGTAGTTATGGTGTCCATAAGTTGGACAGAACTACAGAAGATTGTTGTAGTTATGGTGTCAATAAGTTGGACAGAACTACAGAAGATAGATGACTGCACTTATGGTGTTTACATTGCCAATCTGTCAGTACCATGTATATCTATCACCAATCTGTCAGTACCGTGTATATCTATCATCAATCTGCCAGTACCATGTATATCTATCATCAATATGTCAGTACCATGTATATATATCATTAGTCTGTCAGTACCGTGTATATATATCATCAATCTGTCAGTACAGTGTATATCTATCATCAATCTGTCAGTACAGTGTATATCTATCACCAATCTGTCAATACCATGTATATCTATCACCAATCTGTCAATACCATGTATATCTATCACCAATCTGTCAATACCATGTATATCTATCACCAATCTCTCAGTACCATGTATATCTATCATTAATCTGTCAGTGCCATGTATATCTATCATTAATCTGTCAGTACCATGCATATCTATCATCAATCTGTCAGTACCATGCATATCTATCATCAATCTGTCAGTACCATGTATATTTATCATTAATCTGTCAGTATCATGTATATCTATCATTAATCTGTCAGTACCATGCATATCTATCATCAATCTGTCAGTATCATGTATATCTATTACCAATCTGTCAGTACCGTGTAAATCTATTACCAATCTGTCAGTACCGAGTATATCTGGCATCACTACATGTTTCATCTCATAGGCTATCAGTGACAACCTGGGCTCTAAGAAGGTCAGGTACATCTCCAAAGAGGAGGCATTTCTCTACAATGAGATCGAGGTGAGTTGTTCCATCCATCCGCACGCAACCTCAGAGACGCGGTGACTAGTGCGCCTGTCTTCCGGCCCGATCGTGGTGTGGTCGAACCTCCATAGATACAGATGTTGTTAATGTGCTTGGCACCTTTGAGGACCCAATGGACATAAAGAAATGTCATGGGAAAGAAATTCTGCTGAGCGTGACATTTGTCACATTACTCGTCGAGTTCCGATTGGTCTATAACAGTTTACGGCTAGCACAATTGTCAGGGTTCAGTCGGACATGTTACCTTGAACGTCAGTAGGACACTCATGGTGGTAGACCTCGGTAGGACATTTATGGTGGTAGACGTAGGTAAGATCATTGTTACGGTCGGAGTAGTTAGAGCATTATTATGGTCCATTCTTGGTAGATTATCGATGTATGGTAACTAAGACATAGTTACAGTTGGAGCTGTTATGACCTCGGCTTAAGCAAGTTTCGTGTGCACATGGTCACTGTAAGCAGGACCAGGTCATAATTTACTCTTGGGATCGTGCCAAAGAACGGTAGACGAAGAGGTTGGAATGTGAAATGTTAGGCATTCACATATTCTGTTCAACGACATTATGAGGTGTGATGGTCAGTTGACTTCCTCGCCGCTCTGCCTGCCCAGATATATATGTAGTTGCATATCATTGACGTGACGTTGCAGTCAACCCCAACATTTATTGGCTGTTTGTGATTTTTAAGATAATTTTACGCTCAGTAGTCTGCCATAACTTTCTCGACGATCGACGTGCATACCATTGTGAAAATAGACGCAAAGCAATTTGCTCCCTAATTACCAGAGACTGACTTCGAACCGGATACCCCGGGATTGTGAAACTACGTGTTCTACCCTAAACCCAGGAAAATAGTGAAAAGTATATGCGACTCATTTATCTCGTGTGGCACAACTAAACAGTAAGCATGCAGTTACGACTTTCAACCATCTTCTTCTATGATATTTTCCCTGTAGCTTCATTCTTCTTCCTATAGTTTATGCCGTGTGGCGTTGGTGGCCATGTCTGTCCACAACATTCTGTTTCGTGTGCTGCCAATTTTCTTAGTCCGTGACGTGTGGCGTTGGTGGTTGTGTCTGTCCATAACTTTGTGTCGTCAATCTTCATATAGCCCATGCCGTGTGGCTTTTGTTGTCATGTCTGTCCACAACCTTCTGTCTCGTGTACTGCCAATCTTCCTATAATGCATGTCGTGTAGGCGTTGGTGATCATGTCTCTCCACAGCCTTCTGTCTCCTGTACTGCCAATCTTCTTATAATCCATGCCGTGTGGCGTTGGTGATCATGTCTGTCCACAATCTTCTGTCTCGTGTACTGCCAATCATTTCCGGTACTGATGTTCCTCAATGCCATGATGTCAAACCGTCCAGCATCTTCTATGTTGGTCTCCCCTTGCCTCTCTTCTCCTTCCAGCTTTGCCGTTGTGACGACATACTCCAGCTTCTCACTTCTCATGACATGCCCAAAGAATGCCCACTGTCTTCTTATGATGCGTGTAGACATTTTCTTTGTGATGTAACCTCGTTGAAGACGTCTTCGTAGTTCTTTCTATCCGTCCTCGGTGTTCTCATCATTCTGCTTCAAACCAACATTCCTGCAACCTCCACATAACTTTTCACACTTCTGTTACCTGTCCATGATTCGCTTCCGTACATCAAGATTGGCTTAGTAATTCTCGTAACAATTAGTTTCCTGATACTGACAGACAAAAATAAATTGCAGAGAATATTCTTTATTTTGAAGCCTTATTCATCCAGTGTCCTTGCCGTCTGGTGTGGGTGATCATGCCGCTCCACAAATTACGATCTCCAACGTCATGGATCAATTCGTGTGTTGATTCCCTTCCGTGCCATGACACAAGACTGTCAAGAATCTTCTCACACTGCATTCCTCTATCTCTCTTTCCGCAAATTTTTCATGTCACAACATGTTACAGTTTCTGTCTTCTCATAACGTGGCCAAAAAAACAAAAAAAACGATCACTGCCTTTTTCTGATATTTGAGATAAGTTGTCTTCGCGACTCACCGTCCCTTATAAAACGTCATTATTGCTCATTTTTGGCTGTTCAATTAATTTTCAGCATTCTTCTATAAAACCATATCTCCAAGGCTTCAGTAGAATTTTTCGCCTGTTTACTAACTGCCCAGGTTTCGTAGTCGTATGTTAACACCGGTTCTGTGTATCATGCAAAAATTCTTTTTCTAACCTTCAAGGACGGTGAGTCGTTGCACAGGACGTTCTTCATTTGATAGATTGCAGTTGTGAAGAATTATTACAATTACCATAATAATAATAATAATAATAATAATAATAATAATAATAATAATAATAATAATAATAATAATAATAATCTCATCTCATCATGTTCATCTTGTACCTTGCGGTGTCGAGGTGAAGTATAAACATCGTGAAAGTGCCCGATTATGGGCTTCATATATCGATATTTCCATGGACTCTGCTATTCCCTCCGTCCAACGTTTACGTGGTCGGCCTCTTCCTCTGTTTCCATCTGGTCTGTACATCATTGCTTGTTGTGGTATGCTGTTGAATGGTAACCTACTTGCATGGACCAAACCATTTGACTTGCTGCTTTCTAATAAAATCTAGTGCTGCTATAACCCCCACTTTAGTCCTGATTTCTTCATTTCTGATCTTATCTCTTCTTGATACGTTGAGTATTCTTCTCAGGAATCTCATTTCTGTTGTGATTTTTCTTTTCTCTTTTTCTGTCATTGTCCAGGTTTGGCATTGGTAGCACAGAGTTGGTAGGAAGATTGTGTTGTAAAGTGCTTTCTTAGTAGTTATTGATACATGTTTGTTCTTTAGTATTGGTGCCATTTATCCAATGAGTTGGTTTGCCTTATTGCACCTATTTTCGATCTCGTCTTCTGATCTGCCATTTGATGATATTATACTTCCTAGGTACTTGAAACTCTTTACTTGTTTCAAGGGATAGTTCAGTTTAGGTGAATTGTTGTTGTTTGTTCTTCTTTAGTTATAGTCATTACCTCTGTTTTGCTTGTGCTAATTTTCATGTTATGTTCCCTACACATTTCGTTTAGACTATTCAGCTTCTGATGTTTCCATTAGTGCTTGGTCGTCCGCAAACAGGAGTTCTCTAACTCTAATTATTATTATTATTATTATTATTATTATTATTATTATTATTATTTGGTTATATTGTAATGATTGTTCTCTATTCAGATGCGTTAATTTTGATTAAATAATGAATTGTCAAAAAGCAAATTCCTGCTACGGGTCAGTGATGTAATCCACTATCACATGTTGTAGGCCGTGAGAAAGGATGAATAGGTGGTTAATCTGTTCCTCACTTTGACAAGCGACGAGTCCAGGTGTCAAACCCGCGTCCGATTGTTCTCGTGGAATTACCGGCGCAGGTCTCTATCGACTTCGCTAATGTCCCCCCCCCCCCCTTCCCCCATTGAATGCGTCTACAATGCATGTATTACAGTGATATGGGAATAACAATGTATGAAGGAAGAGGGACAAGAAGGTCAGCATGTTAGAAGGGTCTGCGGGCCTAATTCTTAATCTGTTGATAATAACTTTGGTTAGTTGATTGATTTAATCTACTGTTGTTAAAGCTGAACTGATATACTAATAACAACTACTCATATACAGCAATCAACCTTCGACACGCTGCTACTCAATCTGAAGATGGATTCTGTAGCAATCAAGGATGAGATGCAAATCAACTGGGTATCGGAAGCTGGTATCGCAGAGAACATTAAACAGCTGGTGGACGAATACAAGATGAGCAGGAACCTGCAGGTGCTGTTTTCTATATTATGTATTCTATGTGTGTGCATTATTGACAGTGACCAGAGGGTCTGCGGACACTGAAAACTCCGAGGAAAGGCCAGACGACACATAAACAGACATTAGTATTGGGGACCCTCGCTGGCTGTTGCAAATGAAGACGTTTGGGAATGTAGAATGTCTTGTTGAGATAGACTTGAGATCGATTGTCATGTTGATGTAGATTGTCTAGTTGAGATAGAATATCATATTGATGTAGATTGTCTAGTTAAGATAGAATATCATATTGATGTAGATTGTCTAGTTGAGATAGAATATCATATTGATGTAGATTGTCTAGTTGAGATAGAATATCATATTGATGTAGATTGTCTAATTGAGATAGAATATCATATTGATGTAGATTGTCTAGTTGAGATAGACTTGAGATAGAATGTCATGTTGATGTAGATTGTCCAGATGAGATAGACTAGAGATAGAATGTCATGTTGATGTAGATTATCTAGTTGATATAGACTTGAGATAGAATGTCATGTTGATGTAGACTATCTAGTTGAGATAGACTTGAGATAGAGTGTCATGTTGATGTAGATTGTCATGTCGTGATAGACTTGAGATAGAATTTCATGTTGATGTAGACTATCTAGTTGAGATAGACTTGAGATAGAGTGTCATGTTGATGTAGACTATCTAATTGAGACAGACTTGAGATAGAGTGTCATGTTGATGTAGATTGTCTTGTCGAGATAGACTTGAGATAGAATGTCATGTTGATGTAGATTGTCTAGTTGAGATAGAATGTCATTTTGGTGTAGATTGTCTAGATGAGATAGACTTGAGATAGAATGTCATGTTGATGTAGACTATCTAGTTGGAATAGACTTGAGATAGAGTGTCATGTTGATGTAGATTGTCTAGATGAGATAGACTTGAGATAGAGTGTCATGTTGATGTAGACTATCTGGTTGAGATAGACTTGAGATAGATGGTCATGTTGATGTAGATTGTCTAGATGAGATAGACTTGAGATAGAGTGTCATGTTGATGTAGACTATCTAGTTGAGATAGACTTGAGATAGAGTGTCATGTTGATGTAGATTATCTAGTTGAGATAGACTTGAGATAGAGTGTCATGTTGATGTAGATTGTCTAGTTTAGATAGACTTGAGATAGAGTGTCATGTTGATGTAGACTATCTAGTTGAGATAGACTTGAGATAGAGTGTCATGTTGATGTAGATTGTCTAGATGAGATAGACATGAGATAGAGTGTCATGTTGATGTAGACTATCTAGTTGAGATAGACTTGAGATAGAGTGTCATGTTGATGTAGATTGTCTAGATGAGATAGACTTGAGATAGAGTGTCATGTTGATGTAGATTGTCTAGATGAGATAGACTTGAGATAGAGTGTCATGTTGATGTAGATTGTCTAGATGAGATAGACTTGAGATAGAGTGTCATGTTGATGTAGACTATCTAGTTCAGATAGACTTGAGATAGAGTGTCATGTTGATGTAGACTATCTAGTTGAGATAGACTTGAGATAGAATGTCATGTTGATGTAGATTGTCTAGATGAGATAGACTTGAGATAGAATGTCATGTTGATGTAAATTGTCTAGTTGAGATAGAATGTCATGTTGATGTAGATTGTCTAGATGAGATAGACTTGAGATAGAGTGTCATGTTGATGTAGACTATCTAGTTGAGATAGACTTGAGATAGAGTGTCATGTTGATGTAGATTGTCTAGATGAGTGTCATAAGTCGGGGTGCCCCACCGGCTAGATGAAAGTATTTTTCACTGGCGAGCAACCCCTAATAGTCAGAAACTGACTAGGGACAAAATCTATATGGCTGAACTACAGATTAAGCCCTGAATATCCAACGTACAGCTCTAAGTGGCTCGTTACAAAATGAAATGAACTGTGCTGAATATTCGCCAAGGTATAGGAAAGAGAAGGTTAGCTTAAGATAGATGTTTTAAGTCTAAATATATTATTATAGACGACTATCTAAGTACAGGTTTTCTCCCTGACTGCTCCTTTCCTTGGTGTGTAAGTGAACCCCCACCAATGTACACAACAATACGTATGCACAATTGGAAAAAAATATAATGACAGAACTATGAGTTACAATACTACAACATTTATTTGCTAATCATAACAATAGACATAGGATGATTGTCAATATGAGGATGATGAAATCATATACATATTGATATTGATGACAAACATTACGTAACTTTACTTGTTTACTCCATCTATCTGGATCTGTGGTCCATATCCCCACTCTCCAGTAGACACACACAAAAGAGAACAGCTTGCCGGTATTCTAGCAATCCTGCCAGTCCTAGTCAGTAGTCTCTAGTCTTGAGATCTATAACATAGGGCTCCTTGTGAGAGCTTGAAAGAAAGTCGAGAATGTGTTATATCAGTTCTACATCAGCGCAATCCTAATTAAAACATATCATAACACAAACATATACAATGACCAGTCTGGCCAAGTTTATCTTCCAGCTCTACTGTGTTCACCATCCTCCGTCTCCCTACTGTCTTTAGTCTGGGACGGGCTTTCCAATTGTCTCACACGCCTGTAATGATTACATTTCTGCCGCCCCATGTCCATGTCGCTACTACAGAAATTCTGTGTCGTACAGCCGCTCCGTCCAATGTTTGTTTAGCAGCTCACAGGGTCGGTAATGGTATTATAATAATGCCTGATCATCCGGGCTTACAAGCCGTGACCAGTAGCTGTGCCAAGTTTCCATGCATTACCCTCCACCATATGATGAAAAAGGTTTAGCACCATATACCCCATACTACCAATTGTGGGCAATGTCTGTACCATTACACCTCTGCTTCCAACACAATCATTGGTCAATGTGCCAATGCGCAGACACTAGCATAGCACTTCATATTGGTAGGTTTGCATATGACAAAATCAATATATCAAACATCCAATACACATAAACATACTGATTAAACTAGACATATTATGATACGTTAACATAATAGCATAATGCACTAGTTAGTTTGTAGGTATACGAGATGAGATGTATATACACAAAAAGAATATGTACGAAGCATATTCCTAGCATTGTATATTCATATGAAATTACATACATACATCCAACATATCCGTAAACATTATTTTACTTCAAGATGGACATCTAATGATATTCAACATAATAGCATTAGGCATTATTGAGTACTAATATTGTATAGCTACAAAATGAGATATACAACGTCTAATTGAAGTTACCACTTAGTTACTGCTGTTGTAAGAATTAAATAAATAGTCAGTTGACTTATATTCTGTACAACAAATGCACACACCAAAAAGCAACTAGGATAGTGTACAAAGAAATGACAAGCATCTACCAAGACACCTAAAAGTATACCCAGACAAGATCTGTTTCACATAAGGCTCTACTTCTCAGAAGAATAACTCTTTAAAGCAATATGATATTGAACACAGAACTTAGAAAGAATACTCAAGTAACCTGAAGCAATGATACTTCTGGAAGTAACCTAGGTCAGATATAGACAGAGTCATTACATCCATTTAAAACTCGACTAGTTACTAAGAATTAATTCTCCTAGTTAAATCTAGCAACCTAAGAATCATACAAAACGAGCTGGTTGTCTCACCTGTTCTGAAGTCAAACTTAATCTAACCTAAAACAGGCTAGGGACCCTTATTTAAGCTGAGTCCAGCAGACAGTGTCTGAGACACTATTATCTCTTTGGCAGTCCCGTCATAAATTCTTCTTATCTCCTCCTGACAGTAATTGCAATTAACTCCAAGTCTGTCCAGTCATAAAATTCTTTCTGCATGCACACTAGCCTTCACCATAGTGTCACACCTGGATGGTTTTGCGTTGCCAGCCCCAGATCAGTTTCACAGTCTTATCAGTGATTTCACACCTACCTGGGTCTGCCAGTCCGAGTAGACGGGGCTTGTTTCCCGCCCTGGGGCTATTATCTCTCCCTGTGTCAATGTTGTTCACGCCTGGGTGGTTTTATTTCACTCACTGGCCCAGTTCATTGTTGATTCAGCATGTCTGGGTCAGCAGTTTCCCAAGGTGTATACTAATTATCTAGTTGCCATTTTACTTGCCATCTGCAAGCTTACGTCATGGCTAGAGGCATTTTGTGAATAATCTTACCTCACGACTAGATAGCCTTGGAGTAGCGTGATTAATTCATTCTTTCTCAATTTGGCCTCTCAAATTTGGAGACCGAGAAAAATATTCTGGGATGGTAAGGCGGCATTTCACGACAATGAGATAGACTTGAGATAGAATGTCATGTTGATGTAAATTGTCTAGTTGAGATAGAATGTCATGTTGATGTAGATTGTCTAGATGAGATAGACTTGAGATAGAATGTCATGTTGATGTAGATTGTCTAGTTGAGATAGACTTGAGATAGAGTGTCATGTTGATGTAGATTGTCTAGATGAGATAGATTTGAGATAGAGTGTCATGTTGATGTAGATTGTCTAGTTGAGATAGAATATCATATTGATGTAGATTGTCTAGTTAAGATAGAATATCATATTGATGTAGATTGTCTAATTGAGATAGAATATCATATTGATGTAGATTGTCTAGTTGAGATAGAATATCATATTGATGTAGATTGTCTAATTGAGATAGAATATCATATTGATGTAGATTGTCTAGTTGAGATAGACTTGAGATAGAATGTCATGTTGATGTAGATTGTCTAGATGAGATAGACTTGAGATAGAATGTCATGTTGATGTAGATTTTATAGTTGAGATAGACTTGAGATAGAATGTCATGTTGATGTAGATTGTCTAGTTGAGATAGACTTGAGATAGAGTGTCATGTTGATGTAGATTGTCATGTCGTGATAGACTTGAGATAGAATTTCATGTTGATGTAGACTATCTAGTTGAGATAGACTTGAGATAGAATATCATGGTGATATAGATTGTCTAGTTGAGATAGACTTGAGGTAGAATATCATGTTGATGTAGATTGTCTTGTCTTGTTGAGATAGACTTGAGATAGAATATCATGTTGATGTAGATTGTCTAGTTGAGATAGAATGTCATTTTGGTGTAGATTGTCTAGATGAGATAGACTTGAGATAGAATGTCATGTTGATGTAGACTATCTAGTTGGAATAGACTTGAGATAGAGTGTCATGTTGATGTAGATTGTCTAGATGAGATAGACTTGAGATAGAGTGTCATGTTGATGTAGACTATCTGGTTGAGATAGACTTGAGATAGAGTGTCATGTTGATGTAGATTGTCTAGATGAGATAGACTTGAGATAGAGTGTCATGTTGATGTAGACTATCTAGTTGAGATAGACTTGAGATAGAGTGTCATGTTGATGTAGATTGTCTAGTTGAGATAGACTTGAGATAGAGTGTCATGTTGATGTAGATTGTCGAGTTTAGATAGACTTGAGATAGAGTGTCATGTTGATGTAGACTATCTAGTTGAGATAGACTTGAGATAGAGTGTCATGTTGATGTAGATTGTCTAGATGAGATAGACATGAGATAGAGTGTCATGTTGATGTAGACTATCTAGTTGAGATAGACTTGAGATAGAATGTCATGTTGATGTAGATTGTCTAGTTGAGATAGACTTGAGATAGAATGTCATGTTGATGTAGATTGTCTAGATGAGATAGACTTGAGATAGAGTGTCATGTTGATGTAGATTGTCTAGATGAGATAGACTTGAGATAGAGTGTCATGTTGATGTAGACTATCTAGTTGAGATAGACTTGAGATAGAGTGTCATGTTGATGTAGATTGTCTAGATGAGTGTCATAAGTCGGGGTGCCCCACCGGCTAGATGAAAGTATTTTTCACTGGCGAGCAACCCCTAATAGTCAGAAACTGACTAGGGACAAAATCTATATGGCTGAACTACAGATTAAGCCCTGAATATCCAACGTACAGCTCTAAGTGGCTCGTTACAAAATGAAATGAACTGTGCTGAATATTCGCCAAGGTATAGGAAAGAGAAGGTTAGCTTAAGATAGATGTTTTAAGTCTAAATATATTATTATAGACGACTATCTAAGTACAGGTTTTCTCCCTGACTGCTCCTTTCCTTGGTGTGTAAGTGAACCCCCACCAATGTACACAACAATACGTATGCACAATTGGAAAAAAATATAATGACAGAACTATGAGTTACAATACTACAACATTTATTTGCTAATCATAACAATAGACATAGGATGATTGTCAATATGAGGATGATGAAATCATATACATATTGATATTGATGACAAACATTACGTAACTTTACTTGTTACTCCATCTATCTGGATCTGTGGTCCATATCCCCACTCTCCAGTAGACACACACAAAAGAGAACAGCTTGCCGGTATTCTAGCAATCCTGCCAGTCCTAGTCAGTAGTCTCTAGTCTTGAGATCTATAACATAGGGCTCCTTGTGAGAGCTTGAAAGAAAGTCGAGAATGTGTTATATCAGTTCTACATCAGCGCAATCCTAATTAAAACATATCATAACACAAACATATACAATGACCAGTCTGGCCAAGTTTATCTTCCAGCTCTACTGTGTTCACCATCCTCCGTCTCCCTACTGTCTTTAGTCTGGGACGGGCTTTCCAATTGTCTCACACGCCTGTAATGATTACATTTCTGCCGCCCCATGTCCATGTCGCTACTACAGAAATTCTGTGTCGTACAGCCGCTCCGTCCAATGTTTGTTTAGCAGCTCACAGGGTCGGTAATGGTATTATAATAATGCCTGATCATCCGGGCTTACAAGCCGTGACCAGTAGCTGTGCCAAGTTTCCATGCATTACCCTCCACCATATGATGAAAAAGGTTTAGCACCATATACCCCATACTACCAATTGTGGGCAATGTCTGTACCATTACACCTCTGCTTCCAACACAATCATTGGTCAATGTGCCAATGCGCAGACACTAGCATAGCACTTCATATTGGTAGGTTTGCATATGACAAATCAATATATCAAACATCCAATACACATAAACATACTGATTAAACTAGACATATTATGATACGTTAACATAATAGCATAATGCACTAGTTAGTTTGTAGGTATACGAGATGAGATGTATATACACAAAAAGAATATGTACGAAGCATATTCCTAGCATTGTATATTCATATGAAATTACATACATACATCCAACATATCCGTAAACATTATTTTACTTCAAGATGGACATCTAATGATATTCAACATAATAGCATTAGGCATTATTGAGTACTAATATTGTATAGCTACAAAATGAGATATACAACGTCTAATTGAAGTTACCACTTAGTTACTGCTGTTGTAAGAATTAAATAAATAGTCAGTTGACTTATATTCTGTACAACAAATGCACACACCAAAAAGCAACTAGGATAGTGTACAAAGAAATGACAAGCATCTACCAAGACACCTAAAAGTATACCCAGACAAGATCTGTTTCACATAAGGCTCTACTTCTCAGAAGAATAACTCTTTAAAGCAATATGATATTGAACACAGAACTTAGAAAGAATACTCAAGTAACCTGAAGCAATGATACTTCTGGAAGTAACCTAGGTCAGATATAGACAGAGTCATTACATCCATTTAAAACTCGACTAGTTACTAAGAATTAATTCTCCTAGTTAAATCTAGCAACCTAAGAATCATACAAAACGAGCTGGTTGTCTCACCTGTTCTGAAGTCAAACTTAATCTAACCTAAAACAGGCTAGGGACCCTTATTTAAGCTGAGTCCAGCAGACAGTGTCTGAGACACTATTATCTCTTTGGCAGTCCCGTCATAAATTCTTCTTATCTCCTCCTGACAGTAATTGCAATTAACTCCAAGTCTGTCCAGTCATAAAATTCTTTCTGCATGCACACTAGCCTTCACCATAGTGTCACACCTGGATGGTTTTGCGTTGCCAGCCCCAGATCAGTTTCACAGTCTTATCAGTGATTTCACACCTACCTGGGTCTGCCAGTCCGAGTAGACGGGGCTTGTTTCCCGCCCTGGGGCTATTATCTCTCCCTGTGTCAATGTTGTTCACGCCTGGGTGGTTTTATTTCACTCACTGGCCCAGTTCATTGTTGATTCAGCATGTCTGGGTCAGCAGTTTCCCAAGGTGTATACTAATTATCTAGTTGCCATTTTACTTGCCATCTGCAAGCTTACGTCATGGCTAGAGGCATTTTGTGAATAATCTTACCTCACGACTAGATAGCCTTGGAGTAGCGTGATTAATTCATTCTTTCTCAATTTGGCCTCTCAAATTTGGAGACCGAGAAAATATTCTGGGATGGTAAGGCGGCATTTCACGACAATGAGATAGACTTGAGATAGAATGTCATGTTGATGTAAATTGTCTAGTTGAGATAGAATGTCATGTTGATGTAGATTGTCTAGATGAGATAGACTTGAGATAGAATGTCATGTTGATGTAGACTAGTTGAGATAGACTTGAGATAGAGTGTCATGTTGATGTAGATTGTCTAGATGAGATAGATTTGAGATAGAGTGTCATGTTGATGTAGATTGTCTAGTTGAGATAGAATATCATATTGATGTAGATTGTCTAGTTAAGATAGAATATCATATTGATGTAGATTGTCTAATTGAGATAGAATATCATATTGATGTAGATTGTCTAGTTGAGATAGAATATCATATTGATGTAGATTGTCTAATTGAGATAGAATATCATATTGATGTAGATTGTCTAGTTGAGATAGACTTGAGATAGAATGTCATGTTGATGTAGATTGTCTAGTTGAGATAGACTTGAGATAGAATGTCATGTTGATGTAGATTATCTAGTTGAGATAGACTTGAGATAGAATGTCATGTTGATGTAGACTATCTAGTTGAGATAGACTTGAGATAGAGTGTCATGTTGATGTAGATTGTCATGTCGTGATAGACTTGAGATAGAATTTCATGTTGATGTAGACTATCTAGTTGAGATAGACTTGAGATAGAGTGTCATGTTGATGTAGACTATCTAATTGAGACAGACTTGAGATAGAGTGTCATGTTGATGTAGATTGTCTTGTCGAGATAGACTTGAGATAGAATGTCATGTTGATGTAGATTGTCTAGTTGAGATAGAATGTCATTTTGGTGTAGATTGTCTAGATGAGATAGACTTGAGATAGAATGTCATGTTGATGTAGACTATCTAGTTGGAATAGACTTGAGATAGAGTGTCATGTTGATGTAGATTGTCTAGATGAGATAGACTTGAGATAGAGTGTCATGTTGATGTAGACTATCTGGTTGAGATAGACTTGAGATAGAGTGTCATGTTGATGTAGATTGTCTAGATGAGATAGACTTGAGATAGAGTGTCATGTTGATGTAGACTATCTAGTTGAGATAGACTTGAGATAGAGTGTCATGTTAATGTAGATTGTCTAGTTGAGATAGACTTGAGATAGAGTGTCATGTTGATGTAGATTGTCGAGTTTAGATAGACTTGAGATAGAGTGTCATGTTGATGTAGACTATCTAGTTGAGATAGACTTGAGATAGAGTGTCATGTTGATGTAGATTGTCTAGATGAGATAGACATGAGATAGAGTGTCATGTTGATGTAGACTATCTAGTTGAGATAGACTTGAGATAGAGTGTCATGTTGATGTAGATTGTCTAGATGAGATAGACTTGAGATAGAGTGTCATGTTGATGTAGATTGTCTAGATGAGATAGACTTGAGATAGAGTGTCATGTTGATGTAGATTGTCTAGATGAGATAGACTTGAGATAGAGTGTCATGTTGATGTAGACTATCTAGTTCAGATAGACTTGAGATAGAGTGTCATGTTGATGTAGACTATCTAGTTGAGATAGACTTGAGATAGAGTGTCATGTTGATGTAGATTGTCTAGATGAGATAGACTTGAGATAGAATGTCATGTTGATGTAAATTGTCTAGTTGAGATAGAATGTCATGTTGATGTAGATTGTCTAGATGAGATAGACTTGAGATAGAGTGTCATGTTGATGTAGACTATCTAGTTGAGATAGACTTGAGATAGAGTGTCATGTTGATGTAGATTGTCTAGATGAGTGTCATAAGTCGGGGTGCCCCACCGGCTAGATGAAAGTATTTATTCACTGGCGAGCAACCCCTAATAGTCAGAAACTGACTAGGGACAAAATCTATATGGCTGAACTACAGATTAAGCCCTGAATATCCAACGTACAGCTCTAAGTGGCTCGTTACAAAATGAAATGAACTGTGCTGAATATTCGCCAAGGTATAGGAAAGAGAAGGTTAGCTTAAGATAGATGTTTTAAGTCTAAATATATTATTATAGACGACTATCTAAGTACAGGTTTTCTCCCTGACTGCTCCTTTCCTTGGTGTGTAAGTGAACCCCCACCAATGTACACAACAATACGTATGCACAATTGGAAAAAAATATAATGACAGAACTATGAGTTACAATACTACAACATTTATTTGCTAATCATAACAATAGACATAGGATGATTGTCAATATGAGGATGATGAAATCATATACATATTGATATTGATGACAAACATTACGTAACTTTACTTGTTACTCCATCTATCTGGATCTGTGGTCCATATCCCCACTCTCCAGTAGACACACACAAAAGAGAACAGCTTGTCGGTATTCTAGCAATCCTGCCAGTCCTGACACTCCTAGTCAGTAGTCTCTAGTCTTGAGATCTATAACATAGGGCTCCTTGTGAGAGCTTGAAAGAAAGTCGAGAATGTGTTATATCAGTTCTACATCAGCGCAATCCTAATTAAAACATATCATAACACAAACATATACAATGACCAGTCTGGCCAAGTTTATCTTCCAGCTCTACTGTGTTCACCATCCTCCGTCTCCCTACTGTCTTTAGTCTGGGACGGGCTTTCCAATTGTCTCACACGCCTGTAATGATTACATTTCTGCCGCCCCATGTCCATGTCGCTACTACAGAAATTCTGTGTCGTACAGCCGCTCCGTCCAATGTTTGTTTAGCAGCTCACAGGGTCGGTAATGGTATTATAATAATGCCTGATCATCCGGGCTTACAAGCCGTGACCAGTAGCTGTGCCAAGTTTCCATGAATTACCCTCCACCATATGATGAAAAAGGTTTAGCACCACATACCCCATACTACCAATTGTGGGCAATGTCTGTACCATTACACCTCTGCTTCCAACACAATCATTGGTCAATGTGCCAATGCGCAGACAATAGAATAGCACTTCATATTGGTAGGTTTGCATATGACAAATCAATATATCAAACATCCAATACACATAAACATATTGATTAAACTAGACATATTATGATACGTTAACATAATAGCATAATGCACTAGTTAGTTTGTAGGTATACGAGATGAGATGTATATACACAAAAAGAATATGTACGAAGCATATTCCTAGCATTGTATATTCATATGAAATTACACATACATACATCCAACATATCCGTAAACATTATTTTACTTCAAGATGGACATCTAATGATATTCAACATAATAGCATTAGGCATTATTGAGTACTAATATTGTATAGCTACAAAATGAGATATACAACGTCTAATTGAAGTTACCACTTAGTTACTGCTGTTGTAAGAATTAAATAAATAGTCGGTTGACTTATATTCTGTACAACAAATACACACACCAAAAAGCAACTAGGATAGTGTACAAAGAAATGACAAGCATCTACCAAGACACCTAAAAGTATACCCAGACAAGATCTGTTTCACATAAGGCTCTACTTCTCAGAAGAATAACTCTTTAAAGCAATATGATATTGAACACAGAACTTAGAAAGAATACTCAAGTAACCTGAAGCAATGATACTTCTGGAAGTAACCTAGGTCAGATATAGACAGAGTCATTACATCCATTTAAAACTCGACTAGTTACTAAGAATTAATTCTCCTAGTTAAATCTAGCAACCTAAGAATCATACAAAACGAGCTGGTTGTCTCACCTGTTCTGAAGTCAAACTTAATCTAACCTAAAACAGGCTAGGGACCCTTATTTAAGCTGAGTCCAGCAGACAGTGTCTGAGACACTATTATCTCTTTGGCAGTCCCGTCATAAATTCTTCTTATCTCCTCCTGACAGTAATTGCAATTAACTCCAAGTCTGTCCAGTCATAAAATTCTTTCTGCATGCACACTAGCCTTCACCATAGTGTCACACCTGGATGGTTTTGCGTTGCCAGCCCCAGATCAGTTTCACAGTCTTATCAGTGATTTCACACCTACCTGGGTCTGCCAGTCCGAGTAGACGGGGCTTGTTTCCCGCCCTGGGGCTATTATCTCTCCCTGTGTCAATGTTGTTCACGCCTGGGTGGTTTTATTTCACTCACTGGCCCAGTTCATTGTTGATTCAGCATGTCTGGGTCAGCAGTTTCCCAAGGTGTATACTAATTATCTAGTTGCCATTTTACTTGCCATCTGCAAGCTTACGTCATGGCTAGAGGCATTTTGTGAATAATCTTACCTCACGACTAGATAGCCTTGGAGTAGCGTGATTAATTCATTCTTTCTCAATTTGGCCTCTCAAATTTGGAGACCGAGAAAAATATTCTGGGATGGTAAGGTGGCATTTCACGACAATGAGATAGACTTGAGATAGAATGTCATGTTGATGTAAATTGTCTAGTTGAGATAGAATGTCATGTTGATGTAGATTGTCTAGATGAGATAGACTTGAGATAGAATGTCATGTTGATGTAGACTATCTAGTTGAGATAGACTTGAGATAGAGTGTCATGTTGATGTAGATTGTCTAGATGAGATAGATTTGAGATAGAGTGTCATGTTGATGTAGATTGTCTAGATGAGATAGACTTGAGATAGAGTGTCATGTTGATGTAGATTGTCTAGATGAGATAGACTTGAGATAGAGTGTCATGTTGATGTAGACTATCTAGTTCAGATAGACTTAAGATAGAGTGTCATGTTGATGTAGACTATCTAGTTGAGATAGACTTGAGATAGAGTGTCATGTTGATGTAGATTGTCTAGATGAGATAGACTTGAGATAGAATGTCATGTTGATGTAGACTATCTTGTTTAGATAGACTTGAGATAGAGTGTCATGTTGATGTAGATTGTCTTGTTGAGATAGACTTGAGATAGAGTGTCATGTTGATGTAGATTGTCTTGTTGAGATAGACTTGAGATAGAGTGTCATGTTGATGTAGATTATCTAGATGAGATAGACTTGAGATAGAATGTCATGTTGATGTAGACTATCTTGTTTAGATAGACTTGAGATAGAGTGTCATGTTGATGTAGATTGTCTTGTTTAGATAGACTTGAGATAGAGTGTCATGTTGATGTAGATTGTCTAGTTGAGATAGACTTGAGATAGAGTGTCATGTTGATGTAGATTGTCTTGTCGAGGTAGACTTGAGATAGAATGTCATGTTGATGTAGACTATCTTGTTGAGATAGACTTGAGATAGAGTGTCATGTTGATGTAGATTGTCTTGTTGAGATAGACTTGAGATAGAGTGTCATGTTGATGTAGATTGTCTTGTTGAGATAGACTTGAGATAGAGTGTCATGTTGATGTAGATTATCTAGATGAGATAGACTTGAGATAGAATGTCATGTTGATGTAGACTATCTTGTTTAGATATACTTGAGATAGAGTGTCATGTTGATGTAGATTGTCTTGTTTAGATAGACTTGAGATAGAGTGTCATGTTGATGTAGATTGTCTAGTTGAGATAGACTTGAGATAGAGTGTCATGTTGATGTAGATTGTCTTGTCGAGGTAGACTTGAGATAGAGTGTCATGTTGATGTAGACTATCTAGTTGAGATAGACTTGAGATAGAGTGTCATGTTGATGTAGACTATCTAGTTGAGATAGACTTGAGATAGAGTGTTATGTTGATGTAGATCAGGGGTGGCCAACACGAGGCCCGCGGGCCGAATGCGGCCCGCCGGGAGTCATGTTGCGGCCCGCGGAATGGAAAGCGACGATGTGGTCGAAGCTGTAGCACGCTTGCTTGTTTACTATAATTAACACACAAAAATTTGGTGCGTGGCCCAGCAGGAAATATTATTTCTGAAATTTGGCCCGCCTGTTGAAAAGGTTGGCCACCCCTGATGTAGATTGTCTTGTTGAGATAAAATGTCATGATGAATATGGAAAGAGACCCTCATTCCTATAAACTAGTATTACAGTGTAGAGGTGTTACACACAGGTTAGTAGGCACGTGATCGTACAGCACACAAGACTCCGTTGTTTAGAAGATTCTTTATTAGTCGAACCGTTCAACTACAGCACAATCATGGTAGGCTCAAATCCCGATGTTTACATGTTCCTGCCTTCTTGCTAGCTGGCCCCCAAGTGACGTGTGTCCCAGCCTAGATACACTTCTTCATTCGTGCACACACGTTCACTAGCTATGGTTTTCCCACTAGTCAAGGAATGCGCAGCATTCCTTAACTCCTTACTCCTAAGCTACTCTGTTACAATACCTCCCCTTCTTCAAGGAGAATTTTTCCCTGAAAAAATCTCAACCCCAACTCTTAACCCCTTAACTCTACATCTCTATACCTAACAACCATTCCATATAATTCTTAACTCAATTCTCATTCTCCTATCTCATCATAGCCAATTGCTAACCAGAGACAATAATACCGAAACTCTCTACAAAAGTCGTTATAAAGTTCTTCTGAAAACTCGCTACAAAACTCTCCATAAAGTTCTTCAGAAAACTCGCTACAAAACTCTCCATAAAGTTCTCCTAGAAAACTCCCTACAAAACTCTCCATAAGCGAACCGCTTTTAAAATTTAACCATCTAAATTATGATTGACAAAACTGAAGATATTCCCCTTATCCTTTAATTCTCCCCTTATTCACATTCTCACATTCTCACTATTCTAGGACAGACAGAAAAAAATAGTTAGAGTGGTTAGTTAGATTTGGTAGGTGCGCACCTAAAAATAATAAAAGTAAGGAAAAAGTAAGAAGTAATCACCTTTCTCTTCCCATACATTCTCAAAACTTTATAAAAATAAAGTTTCAAAATTTATCTTCAGTTTCCGTCAATAATAATTGTTATTATCAAAAAAATATGTTAATCCAAAACTACCAGCTTTTGTATTATTCACCTCGTCAAGTTCTCCAAATTATATACACTGTTAAGTACAGTCTTCTTCTTCCAATATTTATTTATTTACATGCCAAACTCAAGCTGGCATTCCCCCCCCATATTCTCCCATTTAACGCTGTTCAACCCAGCTCCTATTTTTAATCCAATCATTTACATTGCGAACGACTCAACTACTTTAAGTCATTTGTTTCCCAAAAAAAACAAGACTTCATATTTCTTCTAACTGAACGTCAACTAATAATCATTTAACCACACTCAGGTTAACTCAATAAAACCAAAGTTTTGTAAACATAAGCAACTAAATTAACTTATTCTTCACATTTCATAAAACACAATTGCAGTCCAAACAATTGACTAAACCATATCAACCCCCTCATTCTTTGACATCATATTTATCCCCACACATTAATCAATTTAAACATATATTATGAATTTCAAGACCATATTATGACTACCCAATAATTATTTTCCGTTTTAGAAAAACTCCACACTTCAACTTAAAAATCAACATGATCATATAGCATATATCAATAAGTCTTACGTTATTACAATATTATGTGTATTTCTCCCAACAACTCTTGCTTAAGTTATTTACCTTCTTCTTTGTAAACACAAAAATATCGTGTCTAACTTCTTCTTCTATCTGCAATCTGCAGAATATTCTACCACGCTATTCATCTACCTCTTCTCCATTTTCTTAATAACTTCAAATTTTTTTCGATAAGTGCAATATCTATATCAATGTCGCTATCCTCCCGAGGAGAGCTAACATCTTTCATATCAGCTTCTTCATCAGTTTCTGACTTTTCATCCATCTCTTGTTCCCCATCTGTATAACCATTACTAGCAACCGCTAATTTCTTCCTTTCTAAATCCAATCTAATTTTCCTGTCTTGCCGTCTCAACAAATTTTCAAATAGCGGCATATCTTCACCACTTGAAGAATTCACTCTAAGTTTTCTTTGTCCTCTTAATTTCTTTTTCTTTCTGTCTATCCAACTTTCTTTTTACTGCCTGTCTTGTATTCATAAATGGTGGTTCTATATTTTCCTTGACTGATTCTTCACTAATATAATCGTCATACATGTCATTTTCCTCTGTCATGACTGTTTTTGGTAATGTCTTATATAGGTCTTATACAGGTTATACCATGCTATTTCATCTTCTGAGTAATCACTAACTATAGTTGTTCTCCCAGCTTGTTTACTATATGCTGTAGAGGAGGAAGCAACATCCTTATAGTTGGAACTATCACCCCTGCCAATTTTCTTACTTCTAGTACCACCCCTCCGGTCGGGAATACATTTAACGTCCCACTCTGACAAGTCTGATGCCTCTGTCGTGTCATCTCCTACATTTACTAATAGACTGGTCGCAGCAGTCCTAGTCCCAGCACTTTTTCTAATTTTCATCCTGGGGTTTCTTGGTTTTAACGGCGGCTTACGTTCTGCCGGAACATCCTCTTTAATTTTGACTGGCGCAACCTTATCAAATTTCACTTGAGGTGGTGCTGCAACTTCTAGCGTCCTAATAGTCTGCGTTCCCCTTACTTGGGTATTTTTCTCTACAATATCTACCTGAGTCTGCGTACTATTTTCTATCGTATTACCTGCCTGCGTCTGTGTCTCTCTTTCCTGTCTACCCCTAAAAATTGAAAATACCTGTCGATCATCAGCTAAGGTTCTATTAGTCTGATGCTGATTTTCTCCTTTGTTTGACTTTGCGAGTGCATATCTCAATCTTCTGATTTCAAACCATTGATTTCGTAATGTTTTCTGCTCCTCACTATTAGATGGCCAGTTCCATTTTTTCTTATAAAAATTCTGTCTCTGCCAACTATTGTCCTCTGGCTTGCCATGTTGTCTCTCTTCATACCTTCGTGTTCTCGTCACGTCGTTTACATTCCATCTGTGACAGTTTCTGTCGTTGTTATAAAGCGGTTGTTTTCTAAAGCAGGTTGAGCTTTGACGTGGCCTTGGGGTAATGGTATCATACTGGCCATTCGATTGGAAACCTCGACTACGTTGTCTTCTATAATTTCTTACCAGTGTCATAATTTCTGCGCTAGTTTGATTAACTCCACGTCTTCTTTGCATTTCTCGAAAACTTCCCATTTGTTCTACTATTCACACTTCTATTCTGTGTATTAAACTGAGCACATCTGTTACTACAAAATCCAAAAGCGTGTCCCCTCTGACCACAACTCCAACAAACCATATTTGTGTTATTTGTATTACCTACCGTTTCTCTTACAGACTTTCTCATTTTATCTAGTGAATGTATTTGTGCTGTATTTCTTCTGAATGGATGGATCAATTCATCCATTTTTACGTTCCCTCTTCTTCTATGTCTATACTGTCCTATTTCCATAGGTTCTTCAATTCTATCTTCCGAACTACTACCTAACTCTCGTCCTACTCTTAATCTAAACCTTCTCCTCAAGCTTTCCTCTTGTATAGCGATATCTACCGCTTGTGACAATCTTGCAGGATTCTCTCTTAATAATTTAAATTTCAATCCATCTGACCTAATCCCATCAACAAAAATTCCTACCAACATCCGTTCTACTTCTTCAGCTCGTACATTCTGTCCTAAAAATGACTCTTCAGCTAAATTAATCAACCTGTCACTGTATAGCTGAACACTTTCTGTACTGTTTTGTCTAGTCTGTCTCAATACTGAAAATGCGTGTTGTGGATCAGTAATTTCAGCATATTTTCTTGCGAGATCATCCTTAAATTCTTCCCAGGTTTCACCTTCTGCTGCCTCTAACTTTCTTCTTATGTGGTCAGAAACTGGACTTGTACTTGTTCTGTATGCCAAATTCTTTTTCTCCTCATCTGTAGCGTTTACTAAATACGCATGTTTCTCAATAGAAATGACCCATTTTTTAAACTGGTTTGCCTGACCACTAAATCTTTCAACATCACTGCTTACATTTTGTTGTCTTAACACTGCATCCAACCTTGCTATTGCCCCGCCAACTCCAGTCAGTACCTGTGAAAAATCTTGGGGTTGCATCCTAAAATCTGTACTGGAAATTATCAAGCAATATACAAATATTTCAAACAATATTAATTTCAAATTCAGCAACAATATATAATCTGTTCAATTAATTACTCTAATATTATCTAACTATACTAACTAAAGACTCCAATCGAAGATCCTGACGAAGAAAATTTTCTGTTGCAATCCCGAATCCTAATAAAAGAATTTAAATGAAATCCTGATGCCGAAATACCAACACCACAAAAACAAAGGACTCTAATCGACACCGTTGAAATGAGCAGAACAAAGAAGAGCCTCTGGATTTCTTAATTTAATCGAAGTCGAAGTCAGTTCTTTCCAGTTATTTTCCTGACGTTGATTGTGCTCGATATAACGCTCGCTATAAGACTGCTTGATTATTTGCTCGATTAACTGTATGCGTTGGACTTTAATTTCCGTCAAGCAAGGTCACCTTCACGCAACCGACAACTGCTCATGGTTTCAGCAAAAATTACTTTCCAACAGCAATCTGGCATTTTCATACGTTTCAGCGTAAAAATGATTCATTCAACAACAATTGGATTTAAACCTGACGCTATCCACTCTCTTATTTGTTACGTGGCATTTCAACAACTGTCAGTTTAAATTGAGCATACCACATTTTTGACTTGAGATAATTTTCATCAATGCTTTCATTTAAGTGAAGTAACTGTAGGGAATATTGAGGATCTCGACTCAATAATTATGGAATTTGCAACATAACCTTGACTTCACCTTCAACAGTCCAATGAGTTAAAACTCATAATTTTCACCATTCTTTGTTTTACTTGGAGTTTTATTTGGAGCAGGTTATCGTTCTGTTGAAATTAAATCATTTCTGGTACCTCAAGATTTCATAAGTTGTATACCATGTAATCAGCGAGTTCATTCTGATCAGCTTTTGTACTAATTTTTGATGCAAACCGGCATTACTTGATCTCAATTATACCATTAGCGTTGGTCAGTGCTCAAATTATTTCATACTATTTATCAGATAAAAACATCAGTCTTTCAAAAAAATAAGTTTATCAATCAAACCTTTCTGACTGTCCTGAGAAATCGATCTCCTTTTCCAAACAGAAATACACTGAGAACCCACAACAACTACCCCTGGGCGGGCTTTTAGCTGTTGCGTTTCTTATTATTATTTACTTAAAAAACTTCCTTCTCCAGACGCCCAGACACAACAATCATTCCATGGCGGTAACTCTCTCCTCAACATCCCATGTTGCTCTTTGAGGTCAAAGGCACCAAATCAACCTGTATAATAGTGTTATACACACAGGTTAGTAGGCACGTGATCGTACAGCACACAAGACTCCGTTGTTTAGAACATTCTTTATTAGTCGAATCGTTCAACTACAGCACAATGATGGTAGGCTCAAATCCCGATGTTTACATGTTCCTGCCTTCTTGCTAGCTGGCCCCCAAGTGACGTGTGTCCCAGCCTAGATACACTTCTTCATTCGTGCACACACGTTCACTAGCTATGGTTTTCCCACTAGTCAAGGAATGCGCAGCATTCCTTAACTCCTTACTCCTAAGCTACTCTGTTACACTAGTGTGTGTAAGATAAACTTATTATGGAATATTTCTTGTTCAGGTGAATTTTTTGTCGCACAGACCCATTAGGAAAGAAATATAGTAGCACTGTAACCTTTCATATATGTCGTAAGAGTCGACTTGGGAGGGTTGGTGTGAACCTGGATACCTCATCCAGTAGTAAACTTTAGCTGTAGAGTCCATCCAATCATAAACAAGTTTACAGAGAGCTTGGTGTGGATTAGTTACTGTTCTATACTCAAGTGGGAGTTCCGCGCAGAAGAAGATCAATTTGGCGGGAGTGTAATTTTAAATAAATGTGACTAACAATATATCAGTTAACGTGTTAAATAGTACAGAAACGAAACGCAACGTTATATTAAAGATGCATATTTTGTTTCAAATATTTTACATCACGGAAATACCACTTTTTATTTCAATATTCCTTGTGCAGCCAATCAGAGCTGTGATCCTGGGCCCACCAGCTTCCGGCAAGAGCACTGTTGCTAAGCAATTGTGTGATTATTACAAACTCCATCACATTAATGATTAAGGATGTCATTGATGGGGAGATAGCTAGTCTGGTATGTTATACTGTTTGATCGTTCATTGTTATAAATTTGATTAATATTTAGTATAGAAATCAAACGTTTTTAAAACCGTTCAAGTTGTATGACAATACTCTCATGTGTCTCCACTTAAGGTGTCTAAATAATTTAGACTAAATTCATCATCATCAAGTGCCATGCAAGTTGGCGTAGACGTTCATGTTTCTCCAATAACTCGGTCTTTGGTGTTCTGGTTCAACTCTGCTGCTGATATTCCTCCTTGCCGCCGTCTCAATCCACCCAGCATCATTTCTCTTAGGTCTGCCTCTGCCTCTCTTCCCCTCGATCTTTCCAGATGTCACGATGTTCTCAAATGCCTCTCTTCTCATAACATGACCAAAGACAGCTATTTCAACTATTTGTTTCTTTCTTATTGTTGTATATAATGTTCTAGTTTCATTAGCCTCTTTCAGGCAGTCGTTGTTAGTTACTCTGGCAGTCCAAGGAATTTACAATGTTCGTCTTAGGAACCACATCCCTGTTGCTTCCATGTTCTTCCTAATTTGTTTATTTACACTCCAAGATTCACTGCAATACAGCAAAACTGGTTCTAGATAGCACTTCAGCACTCCTTTTCTTAGATTATATTAAACAACAGTTGTTAAAATTGTGTTTATTAATGACTAAATACATCATAATCACAAGATAGAGGTGGGAAGAGCAATAGATGGGCCAGGCATCATCGGTGCTATAAGAGATCTGGACGAACAGAGGGCTAAGGAAAATAGAACATTATATACACATATAAGAAGGTGGAAAACAGTGCTTGTTTGTTTGCTTGTTTCTTTATTTGTTTGCTTGCGTGTTTGTTTGTTTGATTGCTTTATCTGTTATTGTGGGGTGGTAAATATAATAATTTAGAATAAGGACAAGTTTCGCTAGGGGTATTCAGTATGAATGGGGTCTAAATCCCAAACACGCCCTCTATAGGAAATAATATATTGGCTCGTTAAACCCCCAAGCATTGAACACGGCAGAAAAGGGTGCAAGTTCAACACTAACATAGAAGAAATGTTTCCCATAGAAGGCTGGGAGATCCGGGAAGTTCTACCACAGACACCCGAGTACTGATCACTCTACCCAGAAGGTGTGTTTATGTGTAAGTGCCCCGCCCCACATTTAATCTCCCATATATATATATATATATAAATATATATATATATATATATATATATATATATATATATATATATATATATATATATATATATATATTATATATATATATACAATGACAAGTATCCACTGTCATGCACATCCACAGTATTACATAGCAGAGGGACAACAACCAAAGTCAGACACCACAACTGGATTACATGACAGAGGAAAACAGCCACTGTTAGACAAAAACAGTATAATGACTCACTGTATCACATAACAGTAACCATAACTGGACTATAAACATCACTTTCGAACATGTTTACAATGAAGTAACTTCAAGGCTTGGTTAAACCAAACAAACAAACAACTGTATTGTGAAAACAATATCTTTGTCTTGGACAAACCCTGTTGGCTACATTATGGTGACATATACATGAAGTACATTATATTCAGGTAATGCACACAAATTATACAACCATAACAGAAGTCCCCAAACAACTTTGTTTCCGGGGTGCGGCCAATCAATGGCCTTAATTCAAACGAAAGTTAAGTACGTTGATTCTCCCGTCGGGCTTTTTAATAGCCTTTACTTTTCAGGTAGCGCATCCTAGCAACGTCTGCTGGAAAAGACTGAGGGATGATGACATACATGTCACAGTTATGTAATGAGAGGCGTATTTTTCTTCTCGTTGAGTTCACGATATTCTTAGAATATTCTGTACCAAGAAGAATAAAAATGCTGAAACTCCACAAGATCTGAACACTGAAGAAGACTGGCTCATTGACAGCGTTATGTCTGGGCAACTGAAATACTTTAGCCCTATTACAAGTCACGGTGGCTTGAAAGCAACTTCCTACTGATCCCTACTTCTTTCTTCTACTTGTATTTGCACCAAACAAAACATGTGGGTGTATTTATGAACATATTTGCAATTGGCAGAGTAGTCAAACCCATCGATGGAGATATGCTCTGCGTCTTCAAATGTCATATTTTGAGTCCGAATGTTCTGATCTAGTTAGTTAGTCAGTCAATCAGCTAGCTAGCTAGTTAGTTAGTTAGTTAGTTAGTTAGTTAGTTAGTTAGTTAGTTAGTTAGTTAGTTAGTTAGTTAGTTAGTTAGTTAGTTAGTTAGTTGGTTGGGTGGTTGGTTGGTTGGTTGGTTGGTTGGTTAGTCGACAGATCATCCTCATTGCACATCCAACCATTCAGCCCATAAGTGCTAAGATCCACTCCTCAGTAGCGGCTCACGACACCAGTTCTGTGTTGGTTTATTATATAATATTCGATGGCTTCCTACATAGTGTTCTTGTTTGGCCACACGTATTTTAATTCGCTGTTCTCGCAGTCTGACCATGGTTGTAGATTCATAGTCATCACTTGGTTCTCGCAAACGACTTACTTCTCGTAGAGCATTCAGTATATCAGCCTTGTCCATGGCTCATCTGCCTTCCACAGTAGCCTTACCAGCAAGCCTGTCAGCGTGCTCATTTCCTTGTACACCCGCATGCCCTGGCACAAAATGAAACTAATCTGTGCCAGCCGTGACCGCTCCAGCGACAATAACACTATCTTCGGACCCACCCCATCTGTTCTGAATGTTCTGATCTGCGTTCCTGTATCTAATTTTTCATATAAATTGTCATCTGATTCTTCTAATTTTCAACGTTGATTTCAGAAATCAACTATATACATTTTGAACCGTTTTTCAGAAAGCTAAAACTCAAACTCCACTTGACATGTATCGGTATACGGATGACTACGAGGTATTAACGGAACAACAAATTCAAGAGGCGATCGAACTTTTGAGTGAAATAGAACAAAGCAAACAAAGAAACAATGGACGCGTAGAGGACAAGTATGTTATTGACTTTCTACGCAACCGCCTGATGTCGATGCCCTGTCAAAACCAAGGCTTCGTTTTAGATGGTTATCCGAAGACTATTGCGCAAGCACATGAGCTGTACAAAAGTGAGTTCTCTGTTGCTCTGACTCTGTCTATCATGCAAGCACGCAGCATTTCACAAGATATCCTCTGTAGTTTATCTGTGTCAATCGAGGTGAAGAAATTAGTTATTAGGGCTATATTGAGCTAATCCTGATGTGCGGAAGCGAAACATGGACAATTATCAGACAAGTAGGAATTATGTGGCAGCTGCGAAGGATGTGGTTTTTATAGAAGAATGATGGGAACACCGTCGGGGTGATAGAAAAAGCAATGAAGATATTTTTTTTTAAAGTGAACTCACAAAGAGAACTGGTTACTCGCACCAGAAGAATGCAGTAAACATTCTTTGAGCGTGTCGTGCGAAGGAGAGCGCTGGAGTTTTAGTTAGTTTAGTTTAGTTTAGTCGACTGGATCAACATCACGGCACACGGGTGTAACCCATAAGTGCTCCGTTCTACTCCTAACTCAAGCCTGAGTCCAGAGAATCTCAGCTCAGTGCACGAACTCCGTAGCACCGGCGAGGATCCTGAAATACTTTGGGTAGATTTTTAACTCGAAATTTTGCCCGGGCAGCGCCGTTAGGCTACTCTTTTTCAATTTTCAACTGCCATGGGATTTTTTACGTGCGCAACAATAAACACGGGCGTCCGATCTCACTACCCAGAGACCAGGGGAAATTTTGTTACTAGAGGTCCACGTGAAAAAATCCCGGCCCTCACCGGGGCTTGAACCCGGGACCTCCAGCACTCGAGGCGGACACCATACCTCGAGACCACTCAACTGGAGTATCTCATCACAACGGGAAAGTTGAAAAGGGTGGGGGGGGGGGGGGAGAGAAGCAGGGGAGACCAAGAGAGAATATCATGGACAGTTTAACATCATGGCTATGGGTAAACATCGGTATCAGACAGGACGTGATCACCAACGCCACTCAGCATGGGCTATTTTAAAAAGTCGAAAAAAGTGGACTATAAAAAAACAGAAAATAACAAATGTGTCTATCCCTAAGAAAACAGAAATACCACAATGTATCACCCAAGTTAGTGGGGACATTCTTAATCTGGTGAATCCGTACAACTATCTTGGAACCGCCATAACATCTTATGGAAGATGTCTTGTAGAGATTAGAGCAAGAATCGCCATGGCAAACGTAGCCTATGCCAAGATCAAAAATAAAAAATATACTCACTCATTAAGAACACAACCGTCAGTAGCAGTAAGAAAAACAGTTTTGACATTCTATTTAGAACCAATACTGTTGCATGTAAAATATGCAAAAGCACGCAAGCAAGAGAAAAATCTAATGACAGTGAAAGCGTGGTTTCCAAATGAAACACAATGGACTGACAGAAAAACAAAATGAGACAGTTCCCCCAAGCAGCAAATGATAACCGTAAACTGGTTAGATAAATTAAATATACTGTACTCAAGATTGTTTGGTCACATTATGAGGAGAAATATATTGGACCTGTCAAAGATGTTGAAGTTCAGGTATTAGCCCTTTCATGTTTCTTTTAGACAGACCCATCTTTTGATGGCGCCATTCTCTCGGATTGAGATATCTAAGAACGGTAAGATGCCTTTGTGGTCGTGGTCAGCGGACAAAGAAATATTCTGGTGAGCTTTGTTCATAATGGCATGGAACGATCACTGCGTGTTGTCTGGTATTGGTTCTTCCTCTTCTTCAGCGTTCCGAGCCATTGAGGTTCTTTGCTGCAGATACAATCCGTCTCCATTCGTCTCTCTGGTGGACCTTCTCTTGCCAGTCGGTGATTCCAAGTGCTTGTAGGTCTGTATATATATTATCTCTCCAGCGCCTTCTTGGTCTACCTCGGGGTCTACGGTCATTTATTTCCTGAGTGTAAGAGAGTTTTGTTTCCCTATTATCTTCCATTCTTTCTATATGCCCCAGCCATTGTAGTCTATTAGCCTTCATGATACCAGTGATTAGCGGGGACTTAAACAGATCATAAATGTCTTTGTTACTTCTTCTTTTCCACTCTCCACTTTGTGTATCCCTAATGGGTCCAAAGATGCGTCTTAAAATTTTGTTCTCAAAGGTTTGTAACAAGGCTTCGTATCCTTTCGTTGTACTCCAGGTTTCTGAGCCATACAGCACAACTGGTCTGATCAGTGTTTTATATATTGTGATTTTGGTGTTACGAGATAGCGCATTTGATTTTAGTAGATGTTGTAGTGCATAGTATATCTTATTTCCAGAGTTGATTCTAATTTGTATTTCTTCCTTTATGATGTTGGAGCAGTTGAAGATTGTACCCAGGTATTTGTATGTTTCCGTTCTTTTAATAGTCATATTATCTATTTGTAAGTGGCCAGAGTTTTCAGCCATTCCGTCTCTTGAAATTACCATATATTCTGTCTTATCTTGGTTGATAACCAGCCCCATCTGTTGGGCTTTTTCCTTTAAGTGAGTCAATATTTCCAACGTCTTTTCAGGTATTGGTGATGCTTAATATATCGTCCACATACCTTTCTAAGTGCATCATGTGCAGTTTTATTCTAAGTGCAGTATGCACCTGTCGAGATGCGCTGAACATGCCAGGCAATACATATTATTAATATAACATTATATAATACTAATATATACATAATTATACAACGTCACCCATGGTAGGCTGTAGCTCCACATTGACGTGGATGGGCCTTATGTTCCTACCAGAAAACGATCAGCGTTGCCAGTAGTGGGTTGTGCTCAATATTTAAATTTCAAATCCCGAAACAACCAAATAAATCAATTTTGATTATTGCTCGCTGGACTTTAGGCGGCCTGGTGTGCCTTGCCAGTGAGAAGACCTGATCATTCGGGGCCACATCGATTGACGGATGTCAGTCGCGGCGATCGGAAAAATCTTCAGCTACAGCCTACGGTGGGTGACATTGTAATATTCTGTTGTGATAATTTGGTCGTGTCCAGCGTGTGCCGCGTAGTCTAGTGGTTACACACCCGCGTCACATGCCAGTGATCCGGGGTTTGTTTCCGGGTCCGGTCAAGGATATGCACTACTGACGAGCTCAAATGAGAGCGAAACTCGAGTCTAGTGCTTCCACATTGACGTGGATGGGCCTTAGGTTCATACCAGAATACGATCAGCTTTACCAGTAATGGTTTGTGCTCAATATTTAAATCTCAAATCCCGAAACAACCAAATAAATCAAATATAGTTAAGTTTTTAAATATGTCTTGAACTCATGGCTGACATATCTTGTTTCACAATCACCACACACCTCAGCCCTGACGCCCGATGAACCAGCCGAAGACGTCCTGGATGTCTACAACAAGATTATCCTGCCAGAGGTCGTCATCAACCTGGAGGCTACAGACACCTTCTTAAGGCGGAAGGTCATGAACCTTCCAGAAGGGCTGGTTATGAATACCCATAACACAGAAGTGGGCCTGTTGCGTCGTTTGAAAGAGTACTGGGCAGTTAACACCTATGATGAGACAGTTCTTAATTTCTTTGATGAACTGGAGCTGCACTCCGAGAAAATAGGTATGTAAGCTAACTTGAAGATAAAAGGGAACATGGTTTTTTTTTTTTTTTTTTTTTTGCGCTCGCTCGCTTTGAACTCAAGCGTAGTCAATTCACACTACTTCTAGTAGTAACTGAACTGAATTTTTCGAGTGGATTAGCTGTCCCTGTTAACAGTGCCCCTCGCCATCAGGCGAACCCACTCCGTCTTCAGAGGTACTTGCAATATATGTCCCCAAGCCAAGGACGATAGGTCGATATATTACTCCAACTGTCCGGTGTAGGGGTTGAACCCCTTACCTCGACATAAGTATACCGGATGTTTAAGAACACTCGTTCTTATCCATTCGACTATGCTGACCTACTGGAAAATGTTTAATGAGACATACTTAGTTTAAATTAAATTGCATGTTCTTTTACAAGACATCGCAGTCAACCCCAGCATTTTAGCTGTGTGTGATTTATTGGGCAAGTTTCCGTTCAGTAGTTTACCATTGCTTTCTGAACGACCGACTCTCATACAATTATATAAAATACAGCGCAAGGTGGTCTGCTGCGAAATTTTCTGCAGCTGTGTTTCGAAAGTGGCATGCTGGATTATGAATCGCGTTTGTAAAATACTTAGAGGAAATCATAACATCAGATGGAAGATGCAGGGCGGAGATTAAGAGCAGAATGGGTCGAGCAACAGCTGCATTCCAATCAAAAGTATGTTATGCAGTAAGTCACTAGCACTGAATGTAGAAAAGGAAGTACTGAAATGTTAGATAGAGCCTGTTTTGCCGTATGGCATTGTATCGTGGAACGTTAATGAACAAATTAGGAAAAGCTTGGAAACAATGAAGATATGGTTCCTTAGACGAATGTTGCGAATACTTTGGACTGCCATGGTCATCATTACAGATTGCCTGTATGGGGATAATAAAACTAGAACATTATTTGCAACTATAAGAAAGAGACTGTCAGCAACTCACTTGCGACAGGCATACAAGGATTCCCTACTTTTGCACCACACGAAAGTGACAACTCGTATTGTTTGCAAAAGGATACATTTTATTCGGAGCTGATCGTACATGAGCTCCATGAGCGGAATACCACATCGGTATTAAACATCATAGTATGTTATGAAGATGGAATGAGGAGATGATATTAATAATACTCGCTACTGACGCTAAGCTAAAGTCTTAACTATTGATACTGTCCTCAACTACAAAGTATCCACAGCGGATATACAGTCTGCTCCTTACGCCGTCCAGTCTCTGTCTGAGCCGCCTCTCTGTGCCGTGTTCAGCCACGAGCAATTAGCACTCCGTGCATCCGCTAGTTTACGTGTTCCAGCACGCTGGTCACTTGGTTGTAGTAACCAGAATTACTGGGTTACATCTCGTGAAGCGGGTTTCCCAGTCTCTTGGGTAACCCCAGCTCACGTACACTTGTTGCCCTCCTTGTTGACACAAGTGTGTCCCGTTATCGCTATAACTCTTTGACAGAGACAAACGGCTTTCTTTGGTAGTGTGATGAAAAGAGAGGCACTGAATATTGTGACAACTGGAAAGATCAGTCGGGGGCTGGGGGGGGGGGGGCGAGGTAGAGGCGGACCAAAAGAAATTATGCCGGATGGACTTAGACGATAGCATGGTGGAATATAATCAGCAGAGTTTATCCATAGCATCTAGGACCAAGAACTGTGGAAAGACATGAAAGCCTAGCTGGCAAGACATGTGGTGATGATGATGATGATGATGATGATGATGATGATGATGATGATGATGATGATGATGATGACGACGACGACGATGATGACGACGACGATGAAGCTAACTTGCAGTTTGTTTTGAGTAACGTTCACAGATATGGTGTTACACTTTTTTTCGTTTCATTCTTAATTGGACATGATACATACGAGTTTATGTTAAAATATATGTTTTGCTGCATTTATATTGTGAAATACTTAGTTAATAAATAATCGTCTCCTTCTTCTGTTGCTCTTGAGACAACTTGTGGAGTACAGGCCTACAACCACGCAAGTCAGGCCCTTTGTAGGCCAGTTCATGGTTGGTTGCATGCAGACTGCTTTTTTTAGATAGCCATTCCCAGAATACACCTCGTTAGTTGTTTCCATATTGTTGCCTCTGACACAATACACCGACGTCGGCTAACTTTAGTTGCCTTGTCAAACATTAGTTTTAGTCAATCCTGTATTTTTTATTATTGCAAATTTTTAATGCGTTTATAATGCATATGTTGTTGTTGATGTTGTTGTGTTGTTGTTGTTGTTGTTGTTGTTGTTGTTGTTGTTGTTGTTGTCTGACAGCTTCATAAATGATGTATGAATGAAATAATATATGAGAGCAGAGAAATAAGAAGGACAATATCAAGTGTGCTTGCGTGCCAATTACTTAACACTTTAAAAATAAAATTAAATAAGAGAAACAATAGCTGCAGCAGGATATAACAATAGGAAATACAAGCAATTAGGTATGTGTGAGTGGCACCTTGCGGTCTTGACAGGCGAAAGTATGCCGATTGGAATTTGGTAAAATTCCATCTCACAATGCCTGAGCATGGATTTAAAGAACAGGCGTTGCTCATGCATCATGATCCCTCTCTGGGCCTTGCCTTGTTTACTCCAGAGGAAATGGTAACCAGTACGTCTGGAACAAGGTAGGCTGCAGACGCTGGCGGCTCAGCGTCAATCCTCCAAGAGCCGTAGGTTGGTGGCGGCCAGGCCCTCACATCCGAGGGATTTGATTTAGAGTATATAACATTTTTCTTTGAATAAAATCTGCACTTTAAGTTACCTCTTCATTGTAAATTTCAGATGTGACAAAAGATAAATCGCACATGTTGAAAGACACTGTGGAAAAAATAAAGAAGATTATTGGCAGTCCTAGAAATTATGGTAGGATGTTTAATGTTTTTTCCAGTTTATATAAATGAGAAAATATTTGGGAAAAAGTTATTGACAATCTGTTATATGTATATAAATGCATTTTTGATACAAGAAAATAAAAAAAGGGGAACGGATTCAGCTCATAAGAATGTAAAACTCATTGCCTCTGTCAGTAAAAGACCAACTCCTGGCCTTCATGTGGAGGAACTGTTTTAATTAGCAGAAGGAAGGGGCGACGGCGAGTCTCTGGCGCTGAAAAACATACACTGCTCTAGATATGTATTTACGTACATACATGCCCAGACACGAATGTATATACATACATATCTAGACTCGAGTAAGACCAGTCTACGCCAGCAAAAGAAAGGTGCTGAAGACTTAGACAACCAGCCAGGAGGCACACCACAGTAATCAGGACGCCACGCAAATACGCTACGCAAAATGTCTATTACTGCAACGAAGGATCTGTAAAAACTGCTGGAGATGTACCGCCGACAACGTTCGCTCTGAAGATGGCACTCGATGACGTTGACGATAAGGGAAGATTTATTTCTATGGTTGTTATACAGGAGTTTTGGTAGCATTGTAGTTAATGAGTGTGGTTGCAATGACAGTAGTCGGAGTTCAATCCCCAGCAGAGGCTGGATTTTTACCCCGACGAGTAGGTCTCTGGTTCGATCCAGCCTCATCAAAATCGTTTTCGAAAAGTTGGTTGCATGTCCTTTACAGGACATCGCAGTCAACCCCAGCATGTTTTGGATGTTTGTGATATACAAGGTAAGTTTACGTTCAGTAGTTTGCAATTGCTTTCTGAACGACCAACACTTATACCACTGTATGAAATTCAGGGCAAGACGACCTGCTTCCAAATCGCCTGCAGCTGTGTTTCGAACGCGGTATGCGGCATTGCGAATTGCGTCCGTAACCCCTTCGTCACAGTATCAATTAAAATTAGGGACCAGAGAATGTTCATATTTTTTTTAAATGTTTGTCTTACTTTTCACTGCAGCTGTGTTTTGATTGGCTCATAAGGGAGGCATGGAGTATTAAATCTGCAACCTACCATGAACGTCGTAGGATACGACTAGGGAGGTTTGTCGCGGGGCAGGTTAACATAACCCATAGAAAACATTAGCGGTAACATCCAATCGACTAAGAGTAGGTCTGACGATAAGGGAGGAAGAATTCCCCGCCCGCCATGATGAAGGGATGCGCTTCTGGTTATGAAGCGGTGAGGATAAACCTGCTGAGGGTCTAAGGATGGAAAGGGACAGGCAAAATATCTTAAGAATACATGTTAAACAGTGCTGTTTCTCATACAGAGGGTAACGTCCCTTACTTTGAAGAAATCGCCCTAATGCTGACTATAGTGGTAGACAGTGAAGACATCGCCCTAGTGCTATATAAAGAGACAAACAAAGCACTGATAGAGTGGGAAGCAGTGATATCTAGAATGATAACAGTAAAATATAAAACCAAAAATAAGAAAGTGAACATGACAGTGTTCCAGTCATGTGCACCAACAAATGATAAAGATGAATCACTTAATGGGGAATTATATTTGTAACTTTTATGTATTTGTATTTAATTTCAATGTATCTAATCACTTTTATGCATTTGTATTTTATTTCAGTGTGAGTATCTAAACACTTTTATGTATTTTCATTTCATTTTAATGTATGTAACTAATAACTTGTATGTATTTTTATTTCATTTAATGTACGTAACTAATTACTTTTATTTATTTTCATTTCATTTCAGTGTGTGTATCTAATCACCTTTATGTATTTTTATTTCATTTCAATGTGTATATCTAATCATTTTTATGTATTTTCATTTTATTTTAATGTATAAAACCAATCACTTTTATATATTTTAATTGTGTTATAATGTGTGATCCTACAGCAAGATATTCACGGTGTAAATGTTAAATAAATGCCCATAATTTTATTATCAGGAGCAACATTAGAAGAACTAGAGGCCATTAAAAGGGAGGAGGAGGAGGGAAGATTGAAAAAAGAACGAAGGGAAAAGAAGCACATCGAAAGACACGAAGTCGAGGAGCTACAGGAGAAGAAACGACGGCTGGAGGAATGGGTAGGCATCATCATCATGTGCCAAGTTTTGTGCAGAACGTCGCACTCTATAAATGAGTATTGTTCAGTTACATGTCCTTTCCAGGACGTTGAAATCAACCCCAGCATCTACTGGCTCTTTGTCATTAATAGGCAATATTAGATCAGTAGTTTGTCATTGCTTTCTGAGCGATAGACGCCTTCATACCATCTAAATCAACGCAAAGCGGTCTACATCCAAATCGCTCGTACTTGATATCGAACCCTTGACTCCGTATGTCAAGAAATTATGAATGTGCGGATCTCACTATCCCCTCAGGAGTTCAATAATATAGCTTGTTTAAAAGGTCAGTCGCATGTCCTTTACATGACGTCGCTTTCAACCCCAGCATTTTTTATATTTCTTATTTACTAGGCGAGTTTACGTTCAATACTTTGCTTTTGATTTCTGAACGACCGATGCGCATATCTTCTTCTTCTTCTTCTTCTTCTTCTTCTTCTTCTTCTTCTTCTTCTTCTTCTTCTTCTTCTTCTTCTTCTGCGTCCATCCGAGGTGTTTTTTTCAGGCGTAATTGCGTTGTGCCCAGTTATGCGCCCGTAGGCCGACACATCCGACTTCAGCGGGCGTTTGTTGACCGGGTTAGGCTTCCCGGTTAGCCGCGCATATTATTGTTATAATCTACACAAAAAGGTCTGCTTCTAAATAGCCTGCAGTTGATTTCGAAAGTGGTATGCGGATTGTGAATGGCATTATGTTTCCATTTAGAGTTGTTCGTGTAGTTGTGTCGGTGTGTCGGTTGTAAGCCAACAGAGGCTTTGAACGCAGCGTTCATGTTGTTACTTGCGATCATTTTCTAGTACAACGTATCGATTCTACTTCTGCATTAACTTTTTTTATTGTGATTCATTCATTGTAAATTAGTAGGACCACTGTCTGGCGTGGAAACAGCTTTCATCAATTAATGGTATCTTGGAGTATATCGGGTCCGGTTATCGTGGATAGCGTTAAATGCAAACAAAATGTAACTAATAATAATATGTGCACCAACAACAAATACTAGTGATGAAGAAATACAAAGATTTTATAAAGAAACACACGTAGACTTACAAGCACAGAAATGTCAGTTATACGATGAAAGTAGCCTGCTACAACCATTCATTAAAAGAGCACTTCTTCTTCTTTCTGCCTTAATCGACATAGGATAAAAAGTATGCCGCACAGACCTTCAACCAATTGATCTCCAAGTCATCCTATCCGTGGCTGTCCATGCAGCTTCGTCTATGTCCTCCTCGTGTTATTCATTTCTGTCTCTGCTTCTCTTCGCTTAAAGTCGCTTAAAAGTCTTTGCTTCTCTGTCTCCGAGTGTTTTGATGTCTTTCTCCATTTCCTTTGCCCTGTAGATTCCAGAGAAGGTTCTTTCTAGATGTACGATTCTCATAATGTATCAATGTGTGTCCTGTCCGGCGTCAGCTCTTTTCTTCGCCTATTCAATAACTGGTATTTACGACTGTGGGTTGATGTGTAGTGAGCTAATAGACTATTGAATGATGCAAGCAATGCAAGGTGTCGCTATGGCAACTAGTTTATTTTTACCAGTCAATCAGATGTTGATTTTGGAGTAGCCTTTGTATTTAGTTCTCTCCGTGATCCCAACACCGGTTATCGTGTTATACCATGTTAGTCCTATTTTGCGCAGGCACCAATTAATTATTAATTAATTATTAATGCGGGGAGTGACCAGAGGATCGGGCCGACTCTCAAGACTCCGAGGAAAATCCAGACAGACACATAATTAGACTGCTACTGATGCCATTAATATTGGAAATCTTCGCTGGCTGTTGAAGATAAGGACGGAGCATGCATGGGAATGTCCTGAGTGCTATGATGTCATTTCTTGATTTAATTCAACTTAATGAATGATTGTAGTTCATTAGTAGTCGTGTTAGTCGTTCTCCCTGTTTCTGGCACTGTAGCACTGATTTAACTTCAGACATTAGTAGAAGTTTGCAGCATGAGCAAAATTAGTGAAACATTTTACATCAATTTGCATAGTCATTACATTCAAAACACGTGGCATTAATGGATGTAACATCTCTGTTCCTAATATTCCCTTAAAAACAGCACAGATGATTTCCATCTTCAACGCATAAAAAATTAAAAAAAACTGAAATTAGGCATTCCGACACTTATGCTGGAGAAATTACTGGTTGTATTTTTAATGACTGTGAAGTGTTTGAAAATATTGGCGGTCCATGTTTTGTATTCACCTATTATGTTGCATGAACTTTACACAGGGTGAATACAAAACTTGGAGCGGCAATGTTTTCAAGCATTGCAGTCATTACACCTGCACTACTGCTATGCATTGCTAACATCAAATTTAAGTTACTTACACAATCCTACTGCTAAAAAGATAGAGTGGCAATAGGTAGTCTTTTAACTGATTCAGTTCCAAACAAAAGGTAGGTTTCGACCAAACCAAAAGTAGGTTTTGACCAAACAAAAGGTAGGTTTGGACCAAACAAAGGCACTTTTGCACCAAACAAATGTGGATGGGGGTAAATGGGAAGTAGGGGTGTGTCACAGTTATGACTAAAAAGTTGTTAATATGGTAGCAGACATATTGTATTATATATCATATTAAAGAGGTTTGCATATGGAAAACTAATGTATAAAAACCCATGGCAAACGGGGGAAATCGGTTAATACAATTAATTATGACATGGCACTTGATCGGCTAAGTCCTGTTCCTGGTGGGATTCTTCATTCAGCAAACCTTTCGTGGTGATGAATTGATGCAACGTATGCATGATCGACCCTAAACAGCGTTTGACCGAATGTACTAAGACGTAAGACCAGTTTTGAGATACAAAATCACCCCTATACCGACCCAATCTGTAAGAGAAACTACCTCCGTACGCTAACAATACTTGTATTTATCAATTTCGACGTAAATGCACTCAATTTACATAGGCACAACGGAACAACATTTAGAAAGTGGAACAGTACAGCACATCGCTAAATGTATACGGAAGCTAACAGGGAAAGATCCTGTCAAGCCAACGAAGCCTAGCATTTACAAGAAGGATTCTAGCAATTACAAGGAGTATTCATCGTCTTTAGAAATACTTTGTTTAATAGAATCGTTACTTGTTGCAGACAAAAAAGGATTTCAGAGTGCTTTTCACCAAACGAAAGTTACTATAGTCTGTTTACTTTTGCCTACCCCAATATAAAATTACATATCTCAGTAACCAACTCAGGGAAAATGATGAGACTGACCATATAACTTTATCATTATGTCCACCCAACAAAAACTTTTTTGTTCTGGAGATTGTACAGCAGATTTCAAAGTTTGTTTATATGCGGTATATAATTTACGGGTCAGAGATGAAGTGCACGTTATTAAATGTATTACGCCATCATTAGAGAAGGCTCATTCAATGGCCAAGTAAATGTCCAAGATCTACAACAGGTAGCAGCGAACCGCCAAGCATGGAGAGACAGGACTTCTGCCCTATGCGCCGCCTTAGGCTCAAGAGGAAAGACTAACTAACTAACTAACTTCACACGAAAACATTAGAGTTGAATAGTTAATTTTCACGTGGGACATGGGATTGGCCTTATGACAAGAGCCTCGCGTAGTGAAACGGGGCATTACTGTAAAACAAGTTTGTTAGCGAGAAATCACTAGTTTTCACGATTTAAGTTGCTTTTGGACCTATCAAGTGGGGGTAATTGGCAGGAAAAATTTCATAACGATGTAACAGACAGTTTTCAAAATAATTGATCGTGAATGAATGCATTCATTTCTGGACAGACTATAAGATATGTCGAGCCGTCTGTTTTACGCGCGGGTAAACCACATTCATGCAAACAATAGTCTCTCTGAAACTTCTAGGGTGACATTGAAATATTAGACAACGTGTTTAGATATTTTAGTTGAAAGGATTATTCCGCTGTTTCATTATATGCTGAACTTGTTCTGCAGTATGCACCTGGCGAGATACAGCGGAATTTGTCATGCAATAAATTGTGCTGCATATTGTTTGTGTCTTCACTAGTCACATTTCACTGTGACTGCATAAACCAGATCTTACTTTACGCATGTAATTAAACAGTCACATCACAGAGTTTTCGTAAACTATGTATTCATGTTTGTTAATATTTGCTGTGCGTAAATCAAGGAAAACGAGAAGTAGACTTAGTAATCTTCATTACGACACAATTACCAGTGACAAATGGACGTTGCGGCTGGAGTCTTCGTCAGATCACAAAGAATAATACGCACTGAGACTGAGGATTACCAAAGTCGTGGATCAACTTGTGTTCTTGTCCCGACCATGCCATGTGGCCAAGCCATCCAGGTTTTTACTTCTCTGTCTTCTCCTTGTTCTGTCTCCCTCAATCCTGAAAGTTTTCAACAAGTTCTCCAATGTATTTCTTCTCATAGCGTGTCCAAATACCAGAAGGCCTATCTACGCCTAATTTCTCTATCAGTTTACTGTTTTCGTTTGTTTCTTGTAGGACTTGGTCATTAGTTTTTTCTGTCTGCCCATGGTAGTCTTTTCATTTTAATCAGAAGACACATTTCCATAGCTATAAGATATTTTTCTCTACTCGTTTAAAAACATAATGTTTAGCACTGAAACAACTGCATTAAAAATATTCTTAGCTGATGTTAATCCTGTACAAGCCTCGCGATAGATGGTAGAAATGTCAGCAGAGAGAACAAACTGAAGTATCTGGGGATCACATTTGACAGGAGCCTATCCTTCAAGGACCACGTGGAGACGGCTGTGACAAGATCTCAAAAGGGACTCAGTGCACTTAAAACTATGGCTGCAATGGACACAGCGCAGAGAATGCTTTTCACACTACCAGCACTTGATCCTCTCAGTAATTGATTATGGATTAGGACTGCTCACTGTCTCAGAGAGTCAGCTGGTGAAGTTAGAGCGCATACAAAACGAAGCTATGCGGGTCATTCTGGGATGCACCAGAGACACCCCAGTAGTGTGTATGCGTTACATCCTTGGTCTGCCAACTGTTGCTGGTAGGCTCAAGGTGATGCAGGCGAAGGCATACCTCAGAGTAGCTGCAGACACAGACCACCCACTGCATGAGGCGCTGGACGCAGTTAAGGGTCAGCGACTGATAAGAGGGAAATCATGGATGGCTCAGGCGGAGGATACGATCAGGCAGGTGTGCCCCTTGGAGAACATTAGGCGAGGCGAGGAGTGGGTCAGAGTGCCAGCGGAGCAGTCAGACTTGTGCAGAGTTATAATCACATTAAGCGGGAGTGCTTGGAGTGGCCAGCAGGGGCCACGGAAGTGGAAATCCAGCAACTAATTCAGGACACTGCTCACTCGGGTGATATGATTATCTAGACAGATGGTTCGGTGTCAAGAGGTGAGAGAAGTGGCTGGGGGTTCATAGCCAAAGATAATGGTCGACGTTTGGTGCAGGAGAGCCTGGCATATGATACCACAACATCCAGCTTAAGAATGGAGGTGGAGGCAGTCACTGCGGCTCTCCGCTGGATGGAGAATACGACACACACGCACACACATCGTGATTGTAACTGACTCAGAAAGCATGCTGACGAGGGTGAGAACGGGCAGGCTTCATGCGGAGTGGCTTGCTTCGCTTCGGAGGTCACGGGTGACAAGCATCGCCTGGATCTTTTCTCCGGGGCATGCCGGTGTGCTGGGAAATGAACAGGCGGACAGATTGGCTGGCTCTGCAAAACTTGGTGGTGTATTGATACATGACAAATGCAGACGTGGTTACGGCCTTGTGGGAGCACGTGTACACCTCGGAGGAGCAAATGGATCAACATGGTCTGGCAAGAATGAGACAGCATATAGTGACCAGGGGATCTGGCCGACGCTCGACGCTCAGAGGAAAGGCGAGACGGACAAATAATCAAATTGCTACTGGTACTATTGGTGTTGGAACTCTTCGCTGGTTGCTGAGGATGGGGACGGAGCGCTTATGGGAATGCCCCGAATGCTGTGATGTCGATTCCTAAATCAATCAATCAATCAATCAATCATGTACAAATGTCATCAATATAGTTGTGTACTCATTGTTGAATGTCGAGTGAAATCACACTGGCAATTTGTACCGACTGGAAATACGTCAGGGAAATAGGGCTGGGAGCATAACCATACAGATGGCCTAGGTAGAATGAAAGGACAGAAGTCGCTTGTAGAAATGATTATTTGTTTTAGCCTGAAGACGAAAGCAGGAAAGCTGTCGAAACGTAGCTATGTGCATTTGTTTCAGCGCCACTGCACAGACCATGTGAAAACAGATATGTCGAGAAGAATACTTTTTTTTTTTTTTTGCGCTCGCTCGCTTTAAACTCAAGCGTAGTCCATACACACTACTTCTAATAGTACTGGACTGAATTTTGTGTATGGATTAGCTTTCCCTATTAACAGTGTCCTCGCCATCAGGCGAACACACTCCGACTTCAGAGGTACTTGTAATTTACGTCCCCAAGTCAAGGACGATAGGTCAACATTTTAGTCCAACTTTCCGGTGTAGGGGTTGAACCCCTTACCTCGGCATCTGCACACCGGATGTTTAAGAGCATGTGTTCTTATCCATTCGACCCTGCTGACCTACCTAAGAATACGTGTATGTTTGTGTATCTTCAGTCGCAGCGGCTGCAGGAGGTTAAGAAGCAGGAGTTTGAATTGCTGGAGGTGCAGTCAGTTCCTCTGAGGAACTATCTCATGACGTACGTGATGCCCACATTGACTCAAGCATTGATCGACTGCTGCAAAGTCAGACCTGACGACCCCATCGATTTCTTGGTAAGCTGTCTGATTTACACACTCATTTACATTTATAACTCGCTCTGATCCAGAAGGCAGTTGTCCGTGGCTTGGAGATGGGGAACGCACTTTCACAGTTCCTCGATATAATGAGTCGACCGCGGGCTATTTGAAATGAGGCTGCCTTGCGTTGATTTTTATGAAATGAGATCTACTGATGGTGCCGAATGGATAAGACGGCATGCTCTTAAACTTCCGGTGTGCTGATGCCGAAGTAGCAGGTTAAACCCCTACACCGATAAAATGGATTAAACAGTTGACTTTTCGTCCTTAAATTGGGGACGTAGATTACAAGTACCTCAGCACTCGGAGTGCGTCCGCCCCACGAAGCACCGGGTTTCTCCTCCCCGAGGTTGGGGTGGCTTGTGAACAGGCACAATGCGTATTAGTGAAACAAATGGGAGAAACGACACAAACGTTAGGAACCAGGTTGCGAACAAACGGCCGGAATCATGCTGGATGGGCCGGCCCCTAGAGAGTGCCAGAAAGATAAAGGGCCGAAACATACAGTAAAGGGGGAATACTTCTGACGATCAAAAGCTTCTTGTCGTGCTTGCTCCGATGTGGACTTTTTATCACTTTTATCAATACAAAAGTTAGTTGCATATCATTTGAAGGACGTCGCAGTCAACCCCATCTTTTTTTTTGGGGGGGGGGAGAGCTGTTTGTGTTCTTGTGACAAGTTTACGTTCAGTAGTTTGCCATTGCTTTCTAAACGACCGGCACCAATACTATTTTATTTAAAACAACCAACGCAAGGCAGTCTGCTGCTAAATCGCCCGCACTGTGTTTCGAAAGCGGTATGCGGGATTACGAACTGCGTCCGTAACACATTCGCCATATAGCGGGTTCTATCAATAAACTCTATCAAAAATGAATGAATGATAGTTGGTAAGAAATTTAAGGTTCCTATATGCTGTCTTTTGTAACCATGTCGGCGTGTGTGGCTTAGAGGTAGTGGACGCAGTTTCACGGCTATCGGGTTAAAGGGCAACTGCATGCAGACGCTTTGGGAGCCTGGTCGCCTTCCGTTGATTTTCATAATGATGTCAGCGTCAGCATTCAGAAAGCAATTGCGGACTTGTGAAAGCAAAGTCATAGGTAGCTAGAGCCCGAAGGGAGGGAAGGAAGGAAGGAAGGAAGGGGGGGAGGGAGGAAGGAAGGAAGGAAGGAATAAGATGTAGTTGAAAAGAAGAGGAAGGCTTAAGAGGTATCATTTATTATCAGGTTTTAAAATTGTGACAGGTACATTAATTACACCTGTGGTCGAATGATTGTACAATTGTACTTTCAGGCTGAGTATCTGTTCCAGCACAATCCACAGATGGACTAGTGTGACAATTACCAGCAGTGGTACAAGACAATTAATACAAGCCATAGATGCGCTAGTGTGACAACTACAAGCACAATTCGAATAGTGTGACAACTACCGGAACCAATACAAGACAATTAACACACAAACCACAGATTTATTAGTATGACAATAATCAACAGGAGTAACCGACTGATAATTATACATACAAGCAACAGATCGAGCCGTAAGGAATATGTCTTCACAGTGCAGAGATATTTTCACTTTACATTCAATTTAAGAATCGGCATCATTGCACTCGTAATGTTCCTACAAAAGCCCCGTTCCTCTCTTCAAAAGCCACGGAAGATTTACCATGCTGATTATTCCAGTGGTAATTTGATATCTAATTTCCTCTACCCTTTGAGTACATTGCAGACCCTTCCTAGGCTAGTCTCTCCAGATATGGATACTCCGTCTATTCAGCGGCACTTTCCACCTGATCCCAGAGAGTCCTCACCACATAATTTGTATCCTAGAGTACTTTTTCCGACGAGAACAATATAAAATAGCACACAGTAATGCAGCTTTACAGAACAGAATTACGAAAAATACAGGACGTTGCGGCGACCAGCCTTCATCAGCAAATCATACACGAAACTTTTTTTTTTTATTATTTGCTACTTATCTCAGAATCCCAGACTGTGATACTGTGTAATCACGGAGAAGACCCCCCCCCCCCCCCCCCCCCCCCCCAGTGACTGCATTAAGGCATAAGAACGGGGTAAGAAGAATTAAAAGATGCAAAAGTGAGAACATTGAAGGGATGAGCAGCAAAAACAAATTTCAAATTTTTATTTTCTCTTCATTATATGTTGTGGTTTGTGTATGTATTATATATCTGCATTACTTTGTGTTATTTATATTGTTTACATTGCCACAGCTTTACCGCAGTTCCACTAATATCTTTCCGTCGAGAAGAGCGACGGCAGTTAATCTATCAGCCGGTTTATGCCCCCCCCCCCCCCCCCCCCCCCCGCGCACACGTACACAATTTATAACAATGTAACTGCACCGGGTGGGTTCTACGTCGCCTGTCGTTATTTCTGGGTTCTAGTGTAATATACTCCCGTCCCATTTTGTGTCGATCGTCTCCGCCACATGAAATACTGGACAAAAGACTTCAGACTCTTATGATACTGTCTCTAATCTACATCTGACCCATTCAATGACATAACCCAACTCTGCTTTAACGAAGAAATGAAAACTAAAAGCTAAATATTATTTTAATTGTAGAAAATTTTGCGTCCAAGGCAAACTGGTTAGAGGTTGAATGAGAACGTTAGAAATGTCCCAGACGCCTAAACGTACAGGGTGTTTTTTTAATGACTGTGCAATGTTTGAAGATGTTGCCGGTCCAAGTTTTGTATTTACCTATTATATTGCATGAACTTTACAGAGGGTGAATACAAAACTTGGACTTGGCAATATTTTCAAACACTACACAGTTATTAAAAATATACTCTATATAAGAAAGAGCAGTCTTGTTGGAGTTTCATCACACTCTGGGCAGGAAATTCATGGCAAGCTCTCAGTCTTCATCCTATCCACCATTGCTAGCCACGCCACTCGTAACATGCTGAATGGTCTCGATGTCTGGTGTCCGCCTCGAATGATGGAGATCCCGGGTTAAAGCCCCGGTGAGGACCGGGATTTTTTTTCACGTGGACTTATTCTAGTAATAAAATTTCCCCTGGTTTCTGGGTAGTGAGATCGGACGCCCGTGTATATTGTTGCGCACGAAAAACATCCTTTGGCAGTTTGAAACCGAAAAAGAGTAGCTAATGGCGCTGCCCGGGCAAAATTTCGAGTTAAAAATCTACTCAAAGTATTTCAGAATCCTAACCGGTGCTACGGAGTTCGTGCACTGCGCTGAGATTCTCCGGACGCAGGCTTGAGGTAGAAGTAGAACGGAGCATGTATGGGTTACACCCGTGTGCCGTGATATTGATCTGTCGACTAAAAAACAAAACTAAACTTTCCGAAATATACTCTGTGAGTCCGTTACACACGCTACTACAACTATCCACACATTCTCGGCGACGTAGTGGGTTCCGTTCATATGCCGGACAGTTGAACCTACACGTTGGCCTCTCGTTCAGAAAGCCATGGTAAACTCATCCTCACCCAATGCCTTGCCGGCTGGCGTAGGCGATCACGTCCCTCCACAAATTGGGATCTTCGACGGCATGGATCAATTCGTGTCTTGACCCCCCCCCCCCCCCCCTTTTCAGTGACGTGGCAAACTACTGAATGTAAATTGCTAGTAAATTACAAACAGTCGATGGGGGAAAGGAGTGTTTGTAACGTACTGAATATGACTTGCAGTTTTGTTTAGGCTAATAACTAGCTGCACAGTCCACAGACTAACTTTAGTGATAACTGTTTGTATAATTTAGAGACCTCATACTATCAGGAGAATCCACAGATTAATAAGTGGGACAGCTAAAACTCTAATGCAGCTAAGTCGATTCTCATGTCTGTAAACCGTTTCAAATATGTTTGTTGTTTTTTTTTTGCTGTCGCTCGCTTTGACTCAAGCGTAGTCCATACACACTATTTATAGTAGTGATGGACTGAATTTTGCGTGTGGATTAGTTTTCCCTATTAACAGTGTCCCTCGCCTTCAGGCGAACCCACTCCGACTTCAGAGGTTTTCAAATATGTTAAATGTTAAGTTAATCCTGTTGAGTAACACAGTCTACAAGTCTATGTGCAGTAGATCTTGAATATACGATATAGATTTTGTCGGTCGGGGTAAGGAAGATAGTTCTTAAGTAGTATCGAGTCAATCCTGGTGTGATGTCGATATCTTGACAGAAGTTAGATCTACACTTGTGTTTCTTCCCCGTTTGCGCACAGACGTGCGTGTGAATGTATAAAATAACATGGCTTAGAATAGAAACACGGTGAACAAGGACACGGTTGACAAAGACATAGTAAACAGAGACAGTAGACAAAATCATAGAAAACGGAGACAGAAAAAGATATAGTAAATGAAGACAGTAGACAAAGATATAGTAAATGAAGACAGTAGACAAAGATATAGTAAATGAAGACAGTAGACAAAAATATAGTAAATGAAGACAGTAGACAAAGATATAGTAAATGAAGACAGTAGACAAAGATATAGTAAATGAAGACAGTAGACAAAGATATAGTAAATGAAGACAGTAGACAAAGATTGAAGACAATAGACAAAGTTATAGTAAATGAAGACAGTAGACAAAGATAAAGTAAATGAAGACAGTAGACAAAGATATAGTAAATGAAGACAGCACACAACGATATATTAAATGAAGACAGCAGACAAAGATATAGTAAATGAAGACAGCACACAAAGATATAGTAAATGAAGACAGTAGACAAAGATATATTAAATGGAGACAGTAGACAAAGATATAGTAAATGAAGACAGTAGACAAAGATATAGTAAATGAAGACAGTAGACAAAGATATATTAAATGAAGACAGTAGACAAAGATATAGTAAATGAAGACAGTAGACAAAGATATAGTAAATGAAGACAGCAGACAAAGATATAGTAAACGGAGGCAGTAGACAAAGATATATTAAATGAAGACAGTAGACAAAGATATAGTAGATATAGTAAACGGAGACAGTAGACAAAGATATAGTAAATGAAGACAATAGACAAAGATATAGTAAATGAAGACAGTAGACAAAGATATAGTAAATGAAGACAATAGACAAAGATATAGTAAATGAAGACAATAGACAAAGATATAGTAAATGAAGACAATAGACAAAGATATAGTAGATATAGTAAACGGAGACAGTAGACAAAAATATAGTCAGTGAAGACAGTAGACAAAGATATAGTAAATGAAGACAGTAGACAAAGATATAGTAAACGGAGACAGTAGACAAAGATATAGTAGATATAGTAAACGGAGACAGTAGTCAAAGGTATAGTAAATGAAGACAGTAGACAAAGATAGAGTAAATGAAGACAGCAGTCAAAGATATAGTAAATAAAGAGAGTAGACAAAGATATAGTAGATATAGTAAACGGAGACAGTAGACAAAAATATAGTCAGTGAAGACAGTAGACAAAGATATAGTAAATGAAGACAGTAGACAAAGATATAGTAGATATAGTAAACGGAGACAGTAGACAAAAATATAGTCAGTGAAGACAGTAGACAAAGATATAGTAAATGAAGACAGTAGACAAAGATATAGTAAATGAAGACAGTAGACAAAGATATAGTAAATGAAGACAGTAGACAAAGATATAGTAAATGAAGACAGTAGACAAAGATATAGTAAATGAAGACAGTAGACAAAGATATAGTAAATGAAGACAGCAGACAAAGATATAGTAAATGAAGACCGTAGACAAAGATATAGTAAATGAAGACAGTAGACAAAGATATAGTAAATGAAGACAGCAGACAAAGATATAGTAAATGAAGACAGTAGACAAAGATATAGTAAATGAAGACAGTAGACAAAAATATAGTAAATGAAGACAGTAGACAAAGATATAGTAAATGAAGACAGTAGACAAAGATATAGTAGATATAGTAAATGAAGACAGTAGACAAAGATATAGTAAATGAAGACAGTAGACAAAGATATAGTAGATATAGTAAATGAAGACAGTAGACAAAGATATAGTAAACGGAGACAGTAGACAAAGATATAGTAGATATAGTAAACGGAGACAGTAGTCAAAGATATAGTAAATGAAGACAATAGATAAAGACACAATGAACATAGACTCAGTAGACAATAACACAGTAAACAGTGACACTGGCTGTTGTTGATGGGGACGGAGCACGTGTGGTGATATCCACAGTGCTACGATGTCGGTTCTTGACTCAACTAATCTCAATAATGACACAGTAACAAAGAAATTGTAGACAATTATACAGTAGACAAAAATATAGCAGACAAAGGCACATTTAAAAAAAAGACACACTAGACATACAAACTACACAAATACACTGTAAACAAAGGTACAATAGACAATAACACAGTAGTGGCCAATTTTACTCTGACTGGTATGGACTTAACTGACCGGAAACTTTTTTACTATCGTAACATATTTGAGTGAATTTCGCTTGTTATTACATATTTATGTTTGTAGAGTGTTTCATTTAGATATTATTTTATTACACATATGAGCACTTGACGGACTTTTATTTACATTACACATGAGTTGTTCTTAAACTGTTAGCTTTAATAAAACAGTATATACGTTTCATTTTGAGAAAAATAAGTGTTCATCCTGTATGGCTTCCAGCTGTTGTTATGTGAGTTTGTTGTATTGCATATTGTTCTTTGTTGTTGAGTTGTTTTCTGCACATTTGTTTAAAATTTTACTCTAAAAAGGGTCGCTTAAAATTCGATAGGGTCGACTTCATTGCGGCTGGATTTATCCCATACGGTCCTGTCTCTTTCCGCAGCGCTTAAAGCGTCACACAAAGCACGAACTCCGTAGCTCCAGCTACGACACTCATGAGTCTCCGAAAACATGTACTTGTGAATCAAAGGACGGGGCCGGGAATCAAACCCACAACCTTCGGAGCCCGAGTCAGACGGCTTGACCACTTCGCCGCGGAGACTCCTAAACTTTTACTGAAGAGTTAAGAAAAGCTAAAGGGCCCAATAATACACGAAAGGACATAAGACATAGTGCTAAACCCATATTTTCTATAGATTAACGACACTCAGTTTGTGATATGTTCAGTATCTCGTCGGCGGCCTTTACTTCCAAAGACATTTCCTGGCACCCATGTTACGCTGGGTCAACCTCGGAGCCCAGGTTAATGTTAAAAACCAGCTTCATTTAGGATTTGAACCGGTAACCTCCCGGTCAAAAAGCGGGTGTCTAACCACTGTGCCCCCTATTGACAACAAGCCCCGTGGGCGGAACCTGCTTGTGGGTATAAGACGTGTTAGGACCATCAACCTGTCTATGTCTGGGTGTACGGTGGAATAAATGGCCAGCCGGACATTCTCGTAGCGAATATAGAGAGCAGTCATCCAACCCTCGTCTGATCGGGCTCATGTCATTACTAGCTACTGTGAAAAAGATGAGAGTAGTCGGTTACAACTTCGTGGCAACGAGTCACTCCATAATTGTTCTGTTCTAGTGCCAGCGCAAGCTATAGAAATGAGCATCATCACCCCACCTGAACCCGTGAAGCAAAGTAGCGTCTGTAACATGGAGAAGCAGTTGATTGTCGGATGAGATGTCCATCCAAGCACATTCTCAGCAACCTGTACACGCATTATCACATAAGACATTATCACATAAGACAGCCGAAGTGCCTGGAGATAACTGCCAGCCATTTTTTTTTTTTACTTGACACGCCACAGCACAGCAAACGGAAGCACAAACAAAATGCACGAAAGAAATCTACAGCTCACCGTGTCACACCAAGAACTCTACTCAGTCAGTAGCTGGGCGCTGAAACCGGATCCTACAAATTCAACATGGGGAAAAATGCACTAACACAACCATGTCCCGAGACAAACAACCCTTCAGGTCTTACCGGCCCCGCCTTTCTAGTCACTAAACACATACACACACACACACACACACACACAGACACACACAAGTAGACGGTATGCTTTACAAGAACACAATCGAAAGTAACAAAATGGACGTTGTGGTCAAAGCCTTCGTCAGCACACAAACAACACACACACACACACACACCCGATACATGAAAAACTCTACATGAAAATATAACATTAAAAATTACTCACCTGGTAGGGAATTTACTTGATCCTGGAAACATGCTTATGTATCACGATCTGAAGTCGGAGTGGGTTCGCCTGATGGCGAGGGACACTGGTAATAAGGAAAGCTAATCCATACGCCAAATTTAGTCCGGCTCTACTGAAAGTAGTGTCTATGGACTACGTTTGAGTTCAAAGCGAGCGAGCGCAAAATAAAATAAAAGAAGGGGGAAACAAACCACTGAGGAAAGGTGCTAGTCACAGGCACTGAAACTACAAAAACCCTTCCCCATTACGCCGAATAGCATAAGTGGCGGACAGCAACAACAACAACAACAACTCATCTGTATCGTTGTTGTAGACCGGCCATCTATTTCATGACATCCAATGAGGTTTTAATTTATCGTCTTTTTTTCTGATCATGTTTTTGCTTACATCACAAAGGAAATAACAGGAACAATTTCGAGACGTAATGATAGTCTTGCGACTGACGCCAGAGAAACAGATGCTACTTTAGCAAGGCCCTAAGATATTAAGAATTATTCAACACACAAAGTGTCTTTACGATCATATATAACGTTCATTGCTGTAGGTTGCCATAAAAAAGTCACTTAAAAGTCGACAGGGTCGACTTCATTGCACCGGGTTTTTATCCCATATGGCTCAGTGTCTTTCCGCGTCGCACAAAGCACGAGACTCCGTAACTCCAGCGACGATCCTCAGGAGTTTCCGAAAAAATGCACTCGTGAACCGAACGACGCGGCCCGGAATCACTTCGGAGCCCGAGTCAGACTGTGGGTAGGAGGGCAGAGGTTGACTAACCTCCAGACGCTGTTGCCACACGCACACTCACACACACACACGGGCGAGCGCTCACACACACACACACACACATACGCGCACAAGCATGCACTCACCCGTGCACATGCACGCACGCACGCAAACACAGCTCTGACCATTGAATAAAGCGACAGAAGTTGCGCACCCAGCACCGTCAGTGTTGGACAAGGCGGGAGTGGAAAACTGTGCGTTTTGTCTGAAAAGCTATCCACGGAGTGATTCGTTCACGAATACATTGCACAATACAGGACGGCTAAATTCTGAATTGCGTGGATATTGTGAAACCTGAAAAGAATAGAAAATAACATGTTGAACAACAACAAAAGGCAGAAGATTAAGTGGGGAGAGGAGTCAGTGATACGGAGGGAGGGTAATGCGCGATTGTGCAGGAGACAGAGAAATATATAATATCAGTTATCAGTTATCAGTTATCAGTTGGGGTATCTTCGTTGCACTCCGGACATGTCCATAGGTGCTCAGATCCTCCCCCAGCATATGCGTCCGGTGGCTAATAGTGCCAGTTCTGTGTTGGTTGACGAGGCACTTTGTTTTCCCGATGTACCCCTCGCGTCTGGCTGTGCCGATTCTTACTCCCAGGTCTTTCATCCTGGACAGCGATGTGGAATCACTGACGTCAAAATCCTCTGTTCTCGCCAAATCTTTAAGGACGTTAATAACATCGGCACGATCCATGGGCTGGCCATCTACATGGGGTGCAGAGCCAGCCAGTTTGTCAGCTCGTTCATTTCCCTCGACTCCCGCATGTCCCGGGACGAAGATGAAGGTGACTTTACGGACAACAGACTTCCGCAGCGATTCAGTCCACTGTCTACGTACAGATCCAGCTTCGACCTTCTGAATCATGCTCATTGAATCACTTAGTACACACACGTTGGTATAATGCTGTGATTCCAGCCATATGAAAGCCTGTGTAACTGCCATCACCTCCATCGTCATGCTGCTCGTGGTCATAGAGTGGGCACCACTGGATTCTTGAACGGTTCGGCCCGCTGAACGGGCTGTAAATGCCCACGCACTTCTCTGCTGCTTTACAACAGATCCATCTGTATAGATGAGCACTTCGGGGCTATCTGAGTGTTCATAGATGAGCGCGTTAACCTCTGCATTGACAGCGGCAGGGTTCTGCTCTCTGCGCCGTCTGTCGAGTGTGATAATGCAGGAGAAAGTGCACTTAAAGACTGGAGGCACCGGCACCCATTCCCTGCCGGGGTTGATACTGGTAAGACTGCAGACCTGTCTGACGACATCTTCCGCCCGACCCATCCATGATTTGTAATATACATACCACCAAAAGAAAAGAATGATCAAATCAGTCAGAAGGCCACCAAACCTTACTCAAGACGACTACCACATTATGGACAGACCAGAACAGGTCATTCTTCTGCGCCTCAGAACAGGACACAATAGATTACGCAACCACGTGTATACACAATTCAAGATTGGTGACTTAGCCATGTGCACATGTGGTTTGGCGCCGCAGACAGCAGAGCATATACTCCAGGATTGCCCAACTACAACATATCCAGGCGAACCTTCTGGCCTAGAGAGACAACAGTGGAAGATAAACTCTATGAACCACTGAGTGAACTAAAAAAAAAAGACTGTTAGATTCATGCAAGAGACAACATTGCAGTTATAAACATATTTCAGGCCAACGAAAGAAGAAGAAGAAGAAGAAGAAGAAGAAGAAGAAGAAGAAGAAGAAGAAGAAGAAGAAGAAGAAGAAGAAGAAGAAGATAGAAAGTACAAAATAAACTACGACAGAAACTGTGTAAAGTTTCGACGAATACATCGTGGATATATACCTACTTGAAGTACTTCGTCCCTCTCTGTTCATGATAGTTTTACCTTATCCACAATTTATTAAAAAGTCAAATTTCATTTTATTACGCCGCTACGACTCAATTAAAAAGGGTGTTTAAAGGTGAGATGAGTGACTTAATTGCACCGGGTGTTATCCCATGTGACTAAGTTTCTATCTTCAGAGCGGCCAGCTGATAGTGTTGCATTGAGCACGAGCTCCGTAGCTCCAGCGACGATCCCAAGTCTCTGAGAAAATGCTCTCGCGAATACGCTTGCCAGATCTTGTTGCTGAGAAACCAGGGCGCTTCTCGTAGAATCAAAGATGTTACACAAGTTAATATTGTCACTCACCATCTTCCTGTGCCCTGTCAATTGGCATAAGCGTCCATGTCTTTCCACAGATCTCTGTCATTGTTGGTGTCCCTGGTCAATTTCACTGTTGATATGCCTGCATGCCACGATCTCAGTCCACCCAGCATCGTTTTATCTCTGTTTTCCTCTGCCTCTTGTTGCACTGATCTTTCCAGTTATCACGATGTTTTCCAGTGCCTTTCTTCTCATTATATGACCACAGGGCGTTGTTTGTCTCTGTCTTAAAATAGTTGTATATAGTGTTATACTGTCATTATTCTCTGTCTTATAGTTGTATATAATGTTATACTGTCATTTGTCTCTGTCTTATAGTTGTATATAATGTTATACTTTCATTTGTCTCTGTCTTATAGTTGTATATATTGTTATAATTTCATTAGCCTCTGTCTTATAGTTGTATATAATGTTATACTTTCATTTGTCTCTGTCTTATAGTTGTATATAATGTTATACTTTCATTCGTCTCTGTATTATAGCTGTATATATTGTTATAATTTCATTAGCCTCTGTCTTATAGTTGTATATAATGTTATACTGTCATTATTCTCTGTCTTATAGTTGTATATAATGTTATACTTTCATTAGTCTCTGTCTCATAGTTAATGTTATACTTTCATTAGCCTCTGTCTTATAGTTGTATATATTGTTATAATTTCATTAGTCTATGTCTTATAGTTGTATATATTGTTATAATTTCATTAGTCTATGTCTTATAGTTGTATATATTGTTATAATTTCATTAGTCTATGTCTTATAGTTGCATATATTGTTATAATTTCATTAGTCTATGTCTTATAGTTGTATATAATGTTATACTTTCATTCGTCTCTGTCTTATAGTTGTATATAATGTTATACTTTCATTCGTCTCTGTATTATAGCTGTATATAATGTTATACTTTCATTTGTCTCTGTTTTATAGTTGTATATAATGTTATACCAGTGGTTCTCAACCGGTGGGGAATTCCCCCGGGGGGGGGGGGGGGAATTTTAGGGTTTCCAGGGGGGGGGGGGAATTAAGATTATTTCAAGATCGCGTTAATACAAGAACCGATTATTTGATATTGTTTTTCCCTTCTTACTTTATGGTTCTGTACGTCTCATCCTTCTGAAATTCATTTTATAACATAAGTAGACTCGCAAATCACGTTTTATGTAGACGTCTAGACTTGCTTTAGTATGTGCTATTAAATTTAGCTTCCATTATTACGAATACTGTGTAGGGGCGGGGAGCGGGATTTTTAGGGAGGAAATACGAAAGGGGGAGGAATGACGTTCTGAAAATATGATGAAGGGGGGCACGGGCCAAAAATGGTTGAGAACCACTGTGTTATACTTTCATTTGTCTCTGTCTTATAGTTGTATATAATGTTATACTTTCATTTGTCTCTGTTTTATGTTTGTATATAATGTTATACTTTCATTAGTCTCTGTCCTATAGTTGTATACAATGTTATACTTTTGAACGTTCCATGTTCCAGTTTTAATTGATTCAGTGCCGAAGGACAATATATCGCCAAACGTGATCTCCCATTTGGACAGAAGGACGACATACCACCATACAAGTGCCATCGTGTTATTTGTTTTGTTTCATAGTATCTTCTTCAATTTCAATGCCCAATGAACGGAAATTTATTTGATGGTGCGCCATGTTTGGTCCAAACCTGCTTTGTGATTGGCACTGAATCAGTTAAGTCACTTAAGTGATGCCAATCTGTAGCACTCAGTCGCATGTTGGCGGCCTGGAATCACATGGCGCTCATGAATATCCCTACCGACCGATCCTGATCCTAGGAAGCACTCATTTACGCAATTGGATTGATTATCTGTGCATTGACGAATCATGACAGTCTAGGCAGTTATCAGTTATCAGTTGGGGTATCTTCATTGCACTCCGGACATGTCCATAGGTGCTCAGATCCTCCCCCCAGTATATGCATCAGCGTCCGGTGGCTAATAGTGCCAGTTCTGTGTTGGTTAACGAGGCGCCTTGTCTTCCCGATGTACCTCTCGCGTCTGGCCGTGCCGATTCTTACTCCCAAGTCTTTCATCCTGGACAGCGATGTGGATTCACTGACGTCAAAGTCCTCTGTTCTCGCCATATCTTTGAGGACGTTAATAACATCGGCACGATCCATGGGCTGGCCATCTACAGGGGGTGCAGAGCCAGCCAGTTTATCAGCTCGTTCATTTCCCTCGACTCCCGCATGTCTAGGCATCTGTAAAGAAAGTAGTGTGCCATTGATTTCCTTCTTGGAAGTGACCGTCCTTGCTTCTATAAATAAATCTTCTGCCTACAGTTGTGAAACGTGAGACCATAGCCAACAATTATCGGTCGACAGCACTCACGATCAATTCACCATCCGTTTTCATGGTTTCGTGATACCCTGAAAAGGGGAGAGGGTGTGACTAAACCGGTACTCCACCTTGTCCAAGTGTGTCCCGTAGGCCAGCGGAGGAATGGAGGCACTTTACTTCTCCTTTGATATGGGGTACCCCTACCATGCCATCCATCCAAACTGTTTCATTTTATATTGTCATCCAAAACCACATAATGGTAAAGAACAACACATTAAACGTTTAAGTCCGCATGTATAGAAAGTAGGTACAAGTATTACGATTGTGACGGAGATTTCTCCAGTAAAAAGTAATATTTTATTATGGCTCGTCCGACTTCTGTTCCTGCGAAATAACGAAAAGCGCACTAGCTAACTGAAAAACGAGAAGTAGATTGAGCTTTACCAAAGCACGAATACCAAAAAAAAAAAAAAAATAGCTATAAGGGAACAGGGCAAGTAGCGCAATAAGCATTGGTTGGTAATAACATAGCGGAATAGAAAATTGTGGAAACAAGTAGACAAACATGCATTGAACAAGAGAAAAGTATAGTCTATACATTGTAGGTTATAGGAACTTATAGGCAAGCCGGAAGTTTGAGACTATACTATATTTCAAATGCGTGAAACAAATGATATGAAGGCTATACAGCCAAGTCATAAAACGTAGGTTTTTTCAAGAAAATTCGTTTCAAGTGACCAGTTCGAGTCTACACAGGTCTAGAACTTTCATCAAAAACGTTCTTTTATGACTAACATTTCTTAAGAAACACAAAGAAATTTCTTCTATATTCTAGGCCAGGGGTGATCAGCGCATGCGTGGATTCCGTATTCTTAATATGCCAAAATGGACCTGTACTATTATTTGCTAATTTAATTACAATAATATTTTTAAATATATATTTTATACTATAATAATAACACAATACATTTTGAAAAGCGTAAATATAATTTTACTTTATAAATAATAGACACTAGCTTCTAATTTAACTAGTAATAAATACTTTTTGTGCAATCAAAAGATTTATAACCTATCCTCGATATAGTTACCTGGCCGCATTGAAGGGACAAAACTTCTAGAACTCGTGGAGTGGAGTACCAGAAATTTCTTCATGATGGCGGATCCTAAAGCTAAAGTAAGTGTTTATTCTGTGCAACTGTTGTGTTATTGTCTTCATTTAAACGTTTTCTAGAGAATTTTATAGATTAATATGACTATTTACTACGCGTACACACTAAGCTGGCAAGATGTTTACTGTTATTGTCGGAAATTATACCTCTCAACGAGAAGGCAACATCAGCCACACACACCACACCACCAGCCACCAGTGTGGCAATTAATTATTAATAATAATATTAAGAAATAATAAATAGCCAAATAAGTTCAGTGATGGCAAATTTAATCGTTAGGGTTTGATGGAATTCTTTGTTTAAGCTTTATTTAGTCACTCAAAGTTAAGTGGTTATAAATTAAATATATATTTTACAAGGTAGCTACGCAACCAACCAGCACATCGCACCGCACACATTCATGATTCACTATTCACATTCACTTTCATCTTGTGAAGAATGAATGTCATTCACAGCTGATACGGATGGTCAGTCCAGTTCAGACTTCACCTCACAGGTGATCTCTGTTTAGGGTTGGGGCAATAAAAATAATGTAACAATCGTGACAATTTAGTTATTTGTATATAAGTGAAAGTTCGATCATGATTTTAAAATCTAGTATTTACAAATGCGACCACCACATTTGTCAAATGCGACTACCACATTTGTCAAATGCGACCACCACATGTAGATAGGCCTTGAAAAGCGAAATCTAATGGTACCTAATAAATTATGCCTGTATGTCAATTCTAAGTAAAGATATCACACATTTTTGTGAAGGCAAAACGAGTTATGACTTTCTCATGTTCTGTATACTTTTGTCACTCTTCAATGAATCTCATTTTTCTCCACTTCTGGTCCATGCTAAATTTTCTCCACTTACGGTCCATGCTAAATTTTCTCAAACGGGTCATATACGGATATGAAATCCGTCTTCATCAATACGTTCCGTCATCTTAAATGATAAATTGGAGTGACTATACACACAATATTGTGAGTAGTACGAGCCGCTATACACAAAAATCTGTTTCTGGTCACGTGATTATTCGACTGATCATGTGATGTCTACATCCTTTTGACAACATAATTAATGTTTGTTGAACTATCATTGTGTTCTTGGTAGTGTAGTGGTTAGTATCTCCGCCTGTCGCGCGGGAGACTGGGGATCGACTTCCCGCTAGCAATATTTTTTTTTTTTTTAATTTTTAATCAGCCAATCAGGTGCCGTCTCCACAATGAAAGTTGGCTGCAATGGATCTCCAACACTGTCTCTCGCCTTGACTGTACATTCTGTCAGGCTGATGCTCGTCATCTCTTGGTGTTATCCTCCCACTTGTATTGTTGTCTACCTCTTGCTCGCTTGCCCTCAACATTGCCCTCCAGTATTGTTTTTATAAGAATGTTATGTCTTTTAACAATAACATGGCCGAAATATTTCACGTGCCTCTTTATTTCTTCCGTCAACTCTCACTCTCTCTTCATTCCCAGTTTTTCTAGAACCTCTGCATTTGATTGTTTTGTTTCCATGAAATACGACATATTCGTCTGTAAATCCACATCTCCAAGGCTTCTAAGCGACTTTCTAGTTGCTTGTTTGAGGAACTAAAATATAGAACTGAGAAACTCGAAGCATCTGAATAGTGTTCTCTATGGATCTGCGGCAGCTGCCGGGGGGCGCATCCCCCAGGCAACGACGGAGTGATCGAGTCTTGGATGAATCCAAAATGTCTTTGTTTAACGTGAATGTTATTATTTGCCAAATGAAATATCACTGTACGTAAAGTGTGTCCTTGTCGTCAAATATTGTCTTTGTGAGGTTTGAAGAAAAAGAACTTGCAAAAAAAAAAAGACAGACAGACGAGAAGGGCGAATGATAGTCTTCTTAAAATTTTTTTGATTAGCGGCTTGTGATTGCTATTCACAAAATTTTGTGCTGAATAATCATGTGGCCAGCAAAAATTTTTTTGTGTAAAGCGGCTCGGACTATACACAAAATTTTGTGTATAGCTTCTCCCTAAATAAATAGTACAAGTATACAAATAAATTATTAATAATCTTTACTTTAAACTTGTATTTTCTTTAACTTTAGTAGTTCAGATTTCACGATGTGAGCCTATTCCGATCGATACTCGGATTATTTGCGTCGGTCGCCATCTTGGCTTTCCATTCACTAAATATTTTATTTATACCGCAGGTGGAAGTCGGCAATAAAACTCTCCATATGTAAAAATATGTGCAGAATTCAAAAATCCATCTAAAAATAAATACAGACGAATTTACACAAGCTCTAGAAAATAAAATTATTTTCTTTGCGGCCAATAATTAAATTTATTAAAAGTCATAATTTCAACCAATCGCTGTGCATGGAATATTAAACTGACCTTTTCTGCATTACCTTATATGGCGTCTGTTATTGTCACATGAGATTTGAATGAATGATGTCGGAAGCATGAATGGTCTGTATAGAAGCCATTTTGGGTGGCACAGTATATAACTTCGGTTTCATTTCTGGTCGCAGCACAATCGAACCTGCTAGAATGGGTTACGTTTGAAACACCGCTGTGGGCGATTTGGCAGATTAGGCAGTGCGTTAGTTTTAATGCAATGTTATAGGTACCAGTTAATCAGAAAGCGATGGCAAATTGCCGAACATAAACTTGCCAAGAAATCACAGCCAAAAATGCTGGGGCTGTCTGATGTCCTGTAAAGGTTATGCAGCTAACTTGTATTATGTGCGAAGGTTGTGGTGCAGTACATAATAGAATTCTTGCATGCTTACCTGCCAAACGCTGGTCTTGTCTTCACATCCTCATCTCGAGTTGGAGATACTGTTTTTTTTTTTAAATTTTAATTGACCTAGACTTTCATGTTGACTCAGTCAAGACACGAGTACCAGGAAGTAATTTTAAAAGTAAATGCGGCCAACATGTATTGACGAAATCACCTATATGCAGATTGGGCATAAACAAAGCGTCTATTCGTAGGGCACGGCTGGTCACGTGATTTAACGTAAGTTTGCGGCTATATTATACATTTTCGTTGATTGGAAAACTTGTCGTCAGTGGCATAGTTGATAGTGCGCCCGCCTGATGGGCGGGAGCTCGAGGTTCGTTTCCTTTCCGGACCTTTTTTATTTTTTTTATAATGGTTCAGCAATTAATTGGATGAAAGTCAAATGTCAATCGTTCGTTTCCTTGCCCGACAATGTTTTTTTTTAATTTTTCAGCAATTCATTTAGAATTGTGTTGTTTAAAGTGAGTGTAATTTAGTTAGTACCAGTTTCTCCAGTATTGGTCCTCGTTGCTTTGCACTACGGCAATTCCAATACCCAACCCACACATTTTTGAGTCCTAAACGATCCGTTTTCCTTCTACCCCTTCTGGCTCCAGCCCTCTTCTTCCTTTTCCTTCCCCCCTCTCCCCTACCTCTTCTCCTCCGCTTAATTCTCTCCCCGCTGGCTGTTGTCAAAAGTATCGAGCACAAAGCACGTACTCCGTTGATTCGGCGATAATTCTTTGTAATATTCATAGTTTTCATATTCATAGACACGAAAGTGGTTAAGTAGGCAGGTAGAAGGGTGGGTAGGTAGACAGGTAGGTAGTTAAGTAAGCAGGTATGTGGGTAGCTAGGCAGGTAGGTGGATAGTAGGTACGCAGGTAGATGGGTAGCTAGATCCAACCAGACACTCGCTCGTCGATCATCTGTGTTCCACCATGCCAATTCATACATCTCTTTCAACCTCTCCCTGCAATACTCTGAACAGGCAGGTTGACCGGCCGAGAGAGAGAGAGAGAGGGGGGGGGGGCAGTCAGAGATACAGACAAATAAACAACTGATATAAACTGGCAGACAGATAGAGAGTCAGACACACGCATACATACACACAGAGAGTCAACCAGACGTACATATGCATATGGAAAGACAGACAGACAGTTTGTTAGATAGAGATTCAGATAGACATATATACAAATGGACAGATACAAGTAGGCTGATAGAGAACAAGAAATCACGCAGGCTGTCAGACGGACGGACAGACAGAGACAGAGAGACATCCGGGCATGTAGAGAGACATCCAGACAGGTGGACAAATAGAGAGGCATACAGACAGGCGGACATATAGAGAGGCATACAGACATCTCTCTCTCTTCTTCTCTATCTCCCTCCTCCCCCTCTCTCTTTCTTGTCTTTATCACTTTTTTATGTCTTTCAACACATCTTTCTCATATCTCACATATCTGTCTCGCACACTATCTTCATTATCTATCTCTCTCTTCTCTCTTTTCAACCCGCTTCACATATACCAGGTTTTCCTGCACTTTATATCCGTTGCATTTCCTTGTTTATTTGTTAATTCATGAGGGCAATCAGTCGAAAGCCTGGTGTTTGTATTGCCTAACGACCCTAATCATGTCTCTCTGAGGTGACGCATATTACTGTCAGCTTGGACCAGAATTATCAGGACATAAATAGTAGGTCAGTAACGTAAACAAAGATGGATGCCTGTAAACAGTAAGTGTACAGAAACGCAAGTTAACAATTCTTAAACTCGCCTGATATTTAAACAGCCATACTTCAACTAAGTATAAAGTATCGATTCATAGGGCCCTGTGTATAAACAAAGTGTCTATTCCCGGCTAAAAATGTGGGGCTAACATATACAATGGCAAACTACTGAATGTAAACTTGCCAAGAGATCACAACAGCAAAAAAGTGCTGGTGTTGTGTTGACTGTGACGTCCTGTAAAGGATATGCAACTAACTTTTTTTAACATCATGTACCTAAATACATTGTAGTGTAAAATGAAGAGAGTTAGAGCTTATAATACTAAAACCTTTATAACTCCACTTGGGGCTGACATTTGGAGAATCAATCAGGTCTCAACTGTGTCCTGTATAGGACAAGCTTTTTACGTTATAAGATTGCAAGAGTCAATAGCAGTTCTCTGTGATTGTAATGATAGTTCACTGTTAGCCCCACGTCTTATTCTACACTTTAATGAAGCGTAGGTCGTCCCTCTACCAACTTATCAACTGTCCTATCTTTTGTAGCTTTCCTCTTTGACCTCCCCCTATCATCCAGTCTCATTAATTCTCTTCTTTGAACACCTGTACTGTCTTTCCCAATTCAAACACAGTTATAAATTACCAGGTATCGGTTCCGGAGATTTTCTAGGTGAAAGGTGCGGGCTGCGAATCAACAATAATGTGAAATAGAATCAGTGATCTTACTAGAACACAATCAAAAGTGCCAAAACAGACATTTCAGTTAACCCTTTACAGGGCAGACGTTTGTCCGATTTTTAGCTCTGATCTGACAAGATTTTTCAGGTTCAGTAAAATTTTGGTTACGTTAGTAAAATCATCACATCTAAGGTATTAGTCAAAAAACAAAATGAAGGAAAATGCATGCAGAATATTTTAGTCGCATGAATAAGTATGTTGAATGTTGCTGGTAATCCACACATGAACACAAATATTTACAAAAGGCAACATATTGTTTGTGATTGTCAGTCATTTATACAGCAATTTACAAACACATTTTTAGAATCAGAATCACTTTCTTTAAAGTCCGACTCATGACTGCTAATGCTGATAACTGATATCTAGCCTCAATTAATAGTCAACTTCAGGCCCTTCAATGTCACTTAAAGTTAACCCAGCAAAATCCCTGCTATCACTTGAAAAATCGTCAAAATCCATTTTGAAAATACAAAGCAAAAACTATATAAAAATCCGTTCAAATTCAAAGTACACACTTTCAAATCTCGGCCACATTGTCAAACTGTCGGCAAAACCGAAAGTAGACAATCGGATTAGTCTCGGGAAGGTAACGAGATTGCGTTTTTAAAACGCTTAGTATTCACTGTGTTTTCGCCCATTTTGCCCATCCACTTTGCCCATCCACGCCCAGCCGCTTTTGGCCATTATGCCCTGTAAAGGGTTAAAGCCTTCGTTAGCACACAAGTATGTAATTAATTCACTGGTATAACTACACGGAAATATCCACAAAGGTTAGTTGTCCATTTCCTTCTTATTGACATTATATGTGTGTAGGCCTCATGTTTTGGTACTAATACATTTTAGGTGAGAGGAGGTAGGTAGGCATTCCAGACTCTTGACACGTTTCTTCACATCATGTCATACTGATTCTAGAATCTCCTTTAATCTGCATGCTTGCCTACCAGGATGGAAGCAAATCATTACCAGTCCTCAGTTCTTTGTCCTTGAAACCGCAGAAGTGTAAATAGTTTATATATTTATGGGGTGATGCAACTAACAAATCAGAATAACACCAGGAGTCAAATAATTTTCTCATAAGGAAAGCTTAGGGCAATGAAAACTGGTCAAGTCAATATATCAGTAGGTCAGCATGGCCGAATGGATAAGAACACACATTTTTTAAACATCCGGTGGGCTGATGCCGAGGTAAGGGGTTCAACCCCTACACTGGACGGTTGGACTAAAATATTGCCCTATTGTCCTTGACATGGAAACGTAAATTACGAGTACCTCTGAAGTCAGAGTGGGTTCGCCTGATGGCGAGGGACAATGGTAATAGGGAAAGCTAATTCACACACAAAAATGAGCCCAGTGCGCTAGGGGTAGTAGCATGTGTACGGACTACACTTGAATTAAAGCTAGCAAGCACATAAAAAAACTGCTTAGTATTTGTGAAGCCTCAGCTTCACATCTTTGCAGCATTATCTGCCATTGGCTATCCATCACTCTTAGATGTAACTTGCCATAAACACATCTAATGTTTCAAAGTATTTCGAATTTGTAAATAAGCTTATTAGATCTTGTTATTTCCTGAATTTTAAAGTAGTACTTGTAAATAAGCTTATTTGTTTGTTTTTTTCATTCCCTGAATTTTGAAGCAGAATGAATTTGTAAATAAGCTTATTTGACTTATCATTCTCTGAACTTTTAAGCATAATTTTTTGTAAATAAGTTTACCTTGTTTGGTCTGATCATTTCCAGTCACGTACAGAGAAAGAAAAAGGCAATGAAGCTTACAAGAAAAGGGACTTTGAGACAGCACTGAAACACTATGATACAGCCTTTGAGCTGGACCCCACTAACATGACTATTCTAACTAATAAAGGCGGTAAGCAAATGTTTTGATTGGTCAATTGTTAGCACTTATTGATTAATCTGAGATTTCAAAATGTGGTTGACTAACTTGTGATTATTGGTGACAACTATCCCTCAGGAACCAATTCAAGGCAGGTGGTGAAGAGCAGTTAAAAATATTTTCTGGTAACATTCAGAAATGTACAGGCAGTGGCTTTACCTTCCTATACATGCTGATGAAAGGGTAAAGATCTGGATTAGATCCATTGTAGCGGATGCAGACCACATGAGGGCATTTATTGGATAGAAGAGAATGTGGTTGCTTCATCTTTGTGCACGGTTTGAGACGTCATGTTTGGTTGACTATGTGATATCACTGAAACCCTGTTTAACCGTCTGTCCCAAGCAATGCGCCTTGTTTTTGTGCTTCTCATGTTTTAGTTTTCCCAACTGCATATATCAACGCATTTCAAGTGGACGAAAGAAGAAGAATGTGGTTGTAAATCCCTAGGTAATAGTAAACAAGGCAAAATAAACATCCATTGAGGCCTGAAAGATAGGATTTTACAAGAGAATGCTGAAAGCTTCTTGGACGGCCAAAATGAGTAATCTGTTTCTCAGACAAGACATAATTTTAAGTCTCTTCTTGAGAAGAGAAAGATGGAAAGATTTGTGAAGAGGTAGAGAAAAGACAGCAAGAGAAGATTCTTGACTGGCCATTGTCGCATCATGGGAAGGTGTCAGCACACAGATACAAGCTGCTGATCACAAGATGTGGAGGAGCATGATAACCCTCGCCAGAAGTCAAGGCACTTGATCGTGATGATTTGCATACTGATTCATTAAAAGCAATCCAAAAAGTTGAGAAAGGTTTCACGCATAGGCATTGGATTGTACCCAAAGTTTAGTTGACTAAAATTACAAAAACGAATGGATCACCAGAAAACGAGACGTAGAATCGTTAAGCTTTTATAGAAAACATTGGCAAGTAACAAGGTGGATGTAGCGGACATGTCCTTTGTGACAACAAATATACACAATTCAACTACGTAAAAATATATGTATAAAGGTTACTCTTCTGTTTCCTTGCTGTTGACTTTATATATTTGAATACCGTATGTATGGTTAAAAGTGCTACAGCAGTTTCCATTGTTTGTTGTCTGTCTTCCTAAAAGTGTAATTACAATATCTTCCACTTTAGTTTCTCTTAAGACATATCTATTTATTAATGCAGTATACGCAATGCAAACGATGGACACAGGGAATATTGATACATGAAGCCCATAAGCGGGCACTCTCCCGCTGTTTATACTTCACCTCGACACCGCAAGGTTTAAGAGGAACATGATGAGATGAGTATACACAATGAGCCGTGTTAAATATCAGATCATTCTGTTGTATAAAGCACAGGTTTCTGTGATAATTATTGGCTGTGTATCTGTTTACAGCTGTCTTTTATGAACAAGACAATCTTGATGAGTGTATCAAGACATGTGAGCAGGCTGTGGATATAGGCAGGGAAAACAGAGCTGACTTCCAGTTGATTGCCAAGTAGGTTTTCATGTTTGTGAACTACGTCATTAACTTTAAACTTGTGACTGAATGCATGTGATTAATAAAAGATATTTAGATCTTGGTAGGACCAGCAGAAGCTACAGTTCAGAAAAGTACCATGTGTAAATTCTGTAGATTCACCTTCATGTTTGTTTTCCCGGACATGAACGAGTGGATAAACTTGCTGAGTTTGCTTCCCTCCAGATGGCCAGCCCATGGATCGTGCTGATGTTATTAATGCCCTTAGAGAGATGTCGAGAGCGGAGGCGCCAGTGAATCAATCTTTGTACAGAATGAGACTCAGGAGTAAGAATTGGCAGTCAAATATCTAATGCAGCAGTTGACAAAAAAGCCTATAATTTTTCATTTTGAATTATGTTAAGAGTTAATAGCCATCCAAATGCATCCGTCTCCAGCATTCACTCCTTGTCCAAGCATTGTTCTCATATGGAACCATTGATCACCTTCTCAGTTGCCCTTTACTTTCATATGCCATGTCCATTTACTAACTCAGCTTATGGATCTCTGGAACAGCTGCAGAAGACATATGCCTGCATATGAATGGCATTGGGCTGTTGAGAGGGACAACTCAACACCTATAAAATTAATAGGTACCTGTCCTCCTTTGAGAAAAGTTAAAAGTGATTACATATTGACTTCGTGAGGCTGAGTCAATCCTTAACTGTTAGACAGTTTCAGTCCTGCCTCTGCTGAGATTCCACCATTAAGCAGTGTGTACGGAGTAATACAGTACCACAGTTTCTATCAGTATTGTACTTCTGGCACCGTCTTGTGAGGCGATACTTTGTTACATTGTGCTTCTAAAAAGGCTTAACTGCACCCCATGTCTCTAGGGAATGTGACTGAACAGACCAGCTCGTCAACAGTGGGATCATATGGTCATTTCCACCATCACCACAAGCTGATGTCTCACACGCCCCATTATACATATAGTACATATAGGTGCAGGTAGTCATATGGCATGCACTGCCATGAAGTTATATTGTGTGTCTTCACACATGCTGGGTGGTGGCACAATGAGGTGGTGTGACCATTTCCCCTTCATGCCACTTTTCCTTCGTAGAAAATTCTGAACATTATATCAGTGATAGTTTTATTAGGCCAGGTCAACCCTAGGACCGTGCAGGTCGGAAATATAATCCTATATTGAAGCCGAGGGTAAACCAACATTGTCTACACAAGAATACCTTTATGAGCATGTTCAGTAATTTCATATGAATCATTGGATAAGACCATACAAAGTGTATATTCTATATATGTATATATATGTGTGTGTATATATAATGATATTCTATTGTACTCCCTGCAAACAGAGCTCTGGCAAGAATAGCTACTGCATATTTAAAGCGCAATGATCTAGACCAGGCACTCAGCTATTACAACAAAAGTTTATCAGAACACCGAGCACCAGACATTGTCAAGAAAGTCCAAGAGGTAGCCATGTTGTGTTGACTTTTATTTACCCTAGTTTCAGTTGAGGAGTGTTATTTACTCTTCCACATGCTGTGAGTTGTATTGGGTAAAAGATGCTAACCCCATATTTATGTAGACCCATCAGAATTTGATGGGTGATGTCAGTATCAGGCTGGCCAGTTTCCCATATCCTGTCGTGGTAGCCACTTAAGGCTGGGAGTCCAGAACAGTTGTAGAAACATCCATCCCTATATAAACACATGACCTCCGGCCCAGCAGGCTAGCGTGTTTGCTGCTATGTTACAGCATCTCTCAGAATATGTTGTTCTAGAATGTTTATTTACCAGGCTAAGTTGCAGTGTTTGAGTCTTAGAATGTTTATTTACCAGGCTAAGTTGTAGTGTTTTGTTGAGTCTTAGAATGTTTATTTACCAGGCTAAGTTGTAGTGTTTTGTTGAGTCTTAGAATGTTTATTTACCAGGCTAAGTTGTAGTGTTTTGTTGAGTACTAGAATGTTTATTTACCAGGCTAAGTTGCAGTGTTTTATTGAGTCTTAGAATGTTTATTTACCAGGCTAAGTTGTAGTGTTTTGTTGAGTCTTAGAATGTTTATTTACCAGGCTAAGTTGTAGTGTTTTGTTGAGTCTTAGAATGTTTATTTACCAGGCTAAGTTGTAGTGTTTTGTTGAGTCTTAGAATGTTTAATTACCAGGCTAAGTTTTAGTGTTTTGTTGAGTCTTAGAATGTTTAATTACCAGGCTAAGTTTTAGTGTTTTGTTGAGTCTTAGAATGTTTAATTACCAGGCTAAATTTTAGTGTTTTGTTGGGTCTTAGAATGTATTTACCAGGCTAAGTTTTCGTGTTTTGTTGAGTCCTAGAATGTTTATTTACTAGGCATAAGTTTTCCAGTATTATTGAGTCTTAGAATGTTAGACCAGCTTCTGATTTATGAAGCTTGGCTGCCTTCAGAACCATCATCTTTTGCCTTTTGTCCTCCAGTGTGGCATATGCCCTCGGCTAACTCTCGTCAAGCCATTCTATCTTTGACTATCTCCTGCAACTCTGCATTCTCGTCATATTATTCATCTGTGTTTTTCTCTTTTTTAAAGTGATTTTTTAAAAAGTTTTAGCAGTATTTGCCTTGTGGGTTCCAGACGAGGATGTGTCTAGTTACATTATTTTCAGGTTTACTCAGCGCATGTCCTATCATAGTGCCAGTCTTATTTCCCCTCACCTCTCGATTCACTGAAATTTGTTTAGTCCTCGGAGTTGTGCTTGTTGGAAAATAATAGTGCCACTACTTGGAATTGAACCAGGTTTTTGTGGTAGACAACCACATTGCTGCTACTGCTCCACAAGAGGAAGTTTTTATTTGTATGTTGTGTTGATCGGTTAGAATTAATGTTGTGTTATCTAATCTCTTAATTAGACTTGTCTCTTAGACTTGTGTGCTACCAGGCCTCTTGAATTCCTTCACTTTGGTGGCAGATGTGTTAAATTTGTGTGTTAATTTCTTGAAAATATTTTTTTTTGGCACTCTCGTTCGCTTTGAACTCGAGTGTAATCCATACACACTTCTTCTAGTAGTACTGGACTGAATATCGCATGAGGATTAGCTTTCCCTATTAAGTGTCCCTCACCATCAGGCAACCCCACTACAACTTCGGAGGTTGAAAATGTTTTGAATTGTATGTTATCTCATCTCTTGAACTCTGAATTGTTTTATATCCAATCTCTTATACTCCATGAATTGTGCCTTTCACGGTCTCCTGACTTCTTTGAAATGTGTTATCCAGTCTCTTGAACTCTTTCCATTCCTGGTGGTTTATAGCAGATACCATGTTGGTTTTGTTATAGAAGTTTAGAAACTAGATATGCACAACTTAAAATCGTGTTCATGTACACAAATGTCACTGTCGTGAAAGTATAATGGCATTGGTTGTGAGTGAGCCTCTGTGTTTATTCTGTAATCAACATTAAATTGTACAAGCGGTCAATAATCAAAAGATTACAGCATATTATTGGATAATTTTGCTGTTTGTCAATATTTAATTTCATATGAAAAAATCCATTTTCAGATACTGACATTTATTATGAAACAATTGTTACTGAAACTCTATAGGTTCAGCAAAAGATCAAGGAGAGAGATAGGTTAGCATATGTCAATCCTGAGTTGTCCTTGCAGGAGAAGGAGAAAGGCAATGAGGCATTTAAGAAGGGTAAGATAGTTTTGTGGATAAATATTAGGTTATCAAATGTTATGTATGTTTGACACTATGGCGCGGAAGCCTGAGCAATGAACAAGCCATTGACAAGTCGAATAGAAGCCCTGGAGATATGGATATACAGAAGAATATCTCGTATTTCATGGAAACAAAAACAATCAAATACAGAGGTTCTAGAAAAACAAGGAATGAAAAGAGAGTTGATGAAATAAATAAAAGAGGTAAATGAACTATTTTGGCCACGTTAAAAGACAAAACTCATAATAATCATACCGTAGGGTAAGGTTGAAGGCAAGTGAGCAAGAAGTAGACATCGATACAAGTGGGAACATCAAGAGATGGATGAACAGCTACCTGACAAAATGTACAGTTAAGGCGAGAGACAGACAGTGTTGGAGATCCATTGCAGCCAACCTTCATTGTGGGGTGACACCTGATTGATCAGGTCATTGAGGCAGAGAAAGATGGAAAGTTGTTTGTGGGGAGCTTAAACCACTGGGTAACAGATAATATCAGCAACATTAACTTCCTTGTGCATCAAATGGCAGGGGATTTATTCCTCATTCCTCTTTCAAGGCGGGGTGTGTCAAATCTAGTTAATGCATCTCAAAGGTCAGTGTGTTTTAACGCAGCATGCATTTGTGTCAGGTTGCCTTCTTCTAGAGAAATTCCATCCAAGAGATCAGGGGACATCAGATGCCATTAGATACCAAAGGCTCTTGAAAGAATTCCCCAGCCCTATGCTGGGATAAAACATGGCACTTTTCTGAGCCTAAGGGGGGATATTGTAGCCTTTCAGCTCTGGCGCCCTTATGTGTGTTGATGTGATTTACCCGTCTTCCCTTGAGGGCTGACCTGTAGATGGAGGGGTAAAGATGTCGCTGCCACTCTGAGGTCCAGTTATATCCTATGACACTGCCTGGAAAGGTTATCCCAGTCAGTATATGCCAGGGAGAAGTTGCATGTCTTGGCCATTGAGTGTGAATGTTGCATTTCTGTTGAAAACAGTCATTATGCAGTTCTGTCTAAAACAAAGACATTATCTGGTGACTGAAGAAAACAACCTAAGGTGTTTCTTTTTATCATTCATAAGTAAATGCATGTTGCCTGTAGCTGATTCAGGTGCCCATAGGATTATTAAATATTCATTATATGCAATTGTAGTCGGTTTTCACAGGCCTTTATGCAATTACGTATAACATTTTCTCAACATATCGAGCTGAGGGTTAAAAATCAGCCTCGAGCAATTTGGAAGCAGGGAGCTTTGTGTTGATTTTTAGTTTATGAGGCGTGGAGCGTTTAGAAAGTAATGGCAAACTATTGAACTAGCATTGAATAATAAATCACACATAGCCAATACATTTTGGGGTTGATTGCAACACCCTGTAAAGAACATGTAGCTAACTTTGTTTCCTTTTGTGCACCATAACAGTGCATTCGTATCTCACTGTTTATTATTCCAACAGGCAACTACCCATTGGCTGTCCAATTCTACACAGAGGCTATAAAGCGCAACCCTGATGATGCAAAAATCTACAGCAACAGGGCCTGCCTGTTACACCAAGCTGATGGAGTTTGCCATGGCGCTGAAGGACAGCGAGGATTGTATAAAATTAGACCCAACTTTTGGTAAGCCAACGTCCCTGGAAATGTTGCGCTTTATTTATTGTAGAACTTAATTGCCTTTGACCATGTTGCGTTTTCTTTTTTTCCCTTCGTGTTTGTTCTCTTTAAACGCTTCTTCTAGTGCTCTGGAGTGATGTTTGCGTGTGGATTAGCTTTCCTTATTACCGGTGTCCCTCGCCATCAGACGGACCCAGTCTGTCTTCTGAGGTACTTGTAATTTATGTCCCCAAGTCAAAGACGGGAAATCAACATTTTAGTCCCAAACTGACTGGTATAGGGGTTGGACCCGCTACCATGGCATCAGCAAGCTGGAAGTGTGAGAGCTAGCGTTCTTATCCATGCTGGCCTCCGACATAGTGATTAGTTCATTATGATTGTTTATCATGTGTTCATGTGGAAACATGCTGTGCCCTTGAGGTTTTTAATAAACATGTCCATGACCAAAACTGTTCCATATAAATTGCATGTGCTTCATCATCATCAAGTGTCACGTCGGCTGGTGTAAGCGTTCATGACTCTCCACAGATCTCGGTCTTTGGTTTTCTGGATCAAATCTGGTGATGATATCCCCCATGCCACCGTCCCAATCCATCCAGCATCATTTCTCTTGGTCTGCCTCTACCTCTCTTCCCCTCGATCTTTCCAGTTTTCACGGTGTTCTCCAATGCCTCTCTTGTCATCACATGACCGAAGAAAGATGTTTGTCTCTTTCTTATTGTTGTATATAATGTTCTAATTTCATTAGCCTCCTTCAGGCAGTCGTTGTTAGTTACTTAGGCAGTCCAAGGAATTTGCAACATTTGTTTTAGGAACCACATCTCTATTGCTTCCAATCTCTTCCTAATTTGTTCATTTACATTCCAAGATTCACTGCCATACAGCAAAACAGGTTCTATACAGCACTTCAGCACTCTCTTACATTCAATTAGTAACTTATTGCATAAGATACTTTTCATTTTCTAAAATGCAGCCTTTGCTTGCCCTATCTTGCATCTTCCACCTGTTATAAATGCCCCTAAGTATTTAAAATTACCCGGCAAGTGCTTCAGCTCTTCAAAATATATGATTTCTGAAAGGTTAAATATTTAACTGTAATACTGAAGGTAAAGGTAGTCACACAGCAAATACTGCCAGTGGAGTGCGATGTGTTGGGCCTTCATACATTCTAGGTCATAATGTTGGGTAGCCTGTTCCTTTCCTCATCTTTCCTTCCCAGAAAATTCTCAAATACTAGTAATGAAATTCTGTTCTGTTTTCTGTAGGCGGCATCTCAATTATTTTTTTTTAATATATTCATGTTGGCCATATTTGAATGGTTATTATTTTTGTTTCTAAAGATCAAATGGCCTTGCTGGTATCATTAAGCTTATTAATATGGTTCTTAAGCAGCCTGTCCAAATATATACGGTGTATAAGTCTGGCAGTATGCATGAATAATTTTCAAGAAAGTTATTGAACCAAATGGGAATCATTGCATTGAGGCCACACGAAAGATGATGCAAATTACCATCACCAAAAAGAACTCTTCATAATCTGCACAAGACAAAACAGGCTGAAAAACCACATGTTTCAGGAGCTAAATACAGGTGACACTGATGAATGTGACGAACTGGTAAGACAATGGCAAAACAATTATTACAGGAGTGTCATATACTTGTTGCCTACACTCAATTTACTTGAAAACATCTGTAAAGAAGTCAACAAGCTCAAGTTGACTGCTGTTTTCTTTGTTGGTGCCTAAAGTGTATGAAGAAGAATACTCAAGAAAAAAAGCAATGCATGGCCAGAGTATTAAAACTGCCCAGCAGTCTTATTCTTTTTTTTTTTTTTTTTACTACAGAGAGTAAGGCGTTGAGATATTTGCATATGTCATGTTTACATAAGTTACAGATAAGCATGCGCACATAACAAATAATTTCTAATAACTTACTGAGAGCCTTAAGTAACAATTTTCCCGTTGTGTTACAGTCAAAGGGTACCTAAGGAAAGGTGCCATTTTACTTGCTATGAAGGAACCAACAAAGGCAACAATTGCATACCAGAAGGCTTTGGAGCTGGATCCAAACAACTCTGTAAGTTTCTTTGGTGTTTGTTCTTGTGTGTGTTGATGTATGACTTGACACACTAATGTGTGTAGATGTATAACTTGACACTCTTGTATAGCTTGACACGTGTGTGCGTATATGTATAACTTGTCACACATGTGTGCGTAGATGTATAGCTTGACACACGTTTGTGTGTAGATGTAATAACTTGACATGTGTGCGTAGATGTATAGCTTGACACACGTTTGTGTGTAGGTGTATTAACTTGACACACGTGTGCATAGATATGTATAGCTTGACATTTTTTGTGTGTAGATGTATTAATATTGTACTCTTGTATGTGTAGATGTATAACTTGACACTTTTGTGTGTGTAGATGTATAGCTTGACACGTGTGCGTATATGTATAGCTTGACACACGTGTGTATAGATGTATTAACTTGACACACTGGCATTGTAAAGTTGTCAGTGTGGTGTTGACCTCATCACACAATAGCTAATTGGTTGGTAGAAATATGGAACTATCCGCAAAACACAAAGGATCCGTGTCAGAATTGTGCCATGATATTGTGGCATTGACGGATCACTTGTCATTGAGGCATATGATCAGTTTCAGTTGAAATGTGTCATGTTCTGTTCAACACGCCAGTGTATGTTTGCTTTCAGGAAGCCCTGGAGGGTTACAGAAAAGCTCTGATGTTAGAAAGTGAAGACCCAGAGGCCGTGAAACAAAAAGCCATGTCCAATCCCGAGGTCCAGCAAATATTAAGTGACCCAGCCATGCAGATGATTTTAGCACAGATGTCAAAAGATCCCAAAGCTGCAAGAGAGTATGTATATGTGTAGTATAGATGTCACTATTTATTCATGTTTTGTTTCATGTGTAACCACCTTACATTGCCGGCTCCGTGGCAAAGGAGTTATGGAACGCAGTTCGTAATCCCACAGACCCGCATTTGAAACAACTACGGGCGATTTGACACTAGACTATCTGGTGTTGGTTTTTTACAAAATGGTATGGGTGCTGGTCATTCAGAAATTAATGGCAGACTACTGAACGTAAACTGGCCAAGAGATCACAACAGCAAAAATGCTGGTGTTGACCGCGACGTCCTGTAGAGGATATGCAACTAACTTAAACCATACATTCTTTGGGCATATCATGAGAAGGTGGAAAGATGGAGTATGTTGTCACAATGAGAAAGCTGGAGGGAAGGGGAGGCAGTGGGAGATCACGAGAGAGAAGATGCAGGACAGTTTGACATGATAGCTGATACATGTGTATCAGAAATGATTGGCAGTACATATAGCAGGAGACTGAGTAGGCATGATCACCAACACCACGCTGCAAGAGCTATAAGAAACTTTAAGGGGAGGAAAGGAAGGGTTCAGTAGGAACAGAGACATGAAAAGAATATAACTGGTAAACATAGAGCTTTCATAGCACTAGAAAATGTATAGAAAGTAGAAGAAATTCAGCTTAGCACTAAACTTAGAATTGTTAACTGTACCATTAAACTAGTACCACTGAATAGACAAGAAACACAGAGAAAGATTACAAGATTTAGGAATACATTACATCCATTAATTGGTACCTGCACGGAATAGAAGAAATGAAATGGTATGACAGAATTACCAATAATGTGGTCGATATCCAGACAACCACCATAACATCCTCACGAGGCATTTCTTGGTAGCCATTTTTACTGGAATGTCGTTGGAAGTGCAAACCCATCTAGCAGTCCATGGAATTCATTTATGAACTATCATCTACAAATTCTGATATCATGTACAGACATTACCAGAACAGCAACAAACAGGACAAAGAATGACTCCCTTGTACTTCGTTTTAAACATGATTTAATCTGGCAATCAGATTGGACAATAACATACATTATTTTCTTTTGTCTTTCCAGGCATATGAAAAACCCAGAAGTGGCCGCCAAAATACAAAAACTCATGGAAAATGGCATCGTTTCATTGCACTGAGGCTACTTAATGTAGCCCCAATACGTTATTCCCGTTCATATATACTTTGCTCTTATATGTCTTTTTTTTAAAAACAAAATTTGTTAGTATTATTCTCATATTACTTATTTGTTAACACTTCATGTGACAGCCATGTCAGCATATTATTTCCATAGTGCAGAGCTTGTGTGGGGGCGGGGGGTGGTTATATAATGTTGTACTTGCTTGGTTTCATTGTGGCCTCTGTACAATTGCCTACGCTGGGAGAGTTTTAAATAAAGGCTTCTTGTTGAGGCAGTTGCCTTGTAGTGCACATGGTTAGAGTTGAGGCATACAGTTTGAACCCTCAGCGACTTGCCTTTGAATTGTGGGTAGAATATCCACTGGGGGGGAGGGGGGGGGGCCTCATGTGTGTTTGAGTTGAGCATAATTCCATGTGGGTTGGCCAGGACGATGCAATCAACCTCAGTATATTTTAGACCGTTCGTGATTTCTTGGTAAGTTTACATTCAGTATTTTGCCATTGCTTGCTGTAGCGACCAGCAAACATACCATTGTATGAAAACCCGTGCACGGCGGTCTGCTTCCAAATTGCCCGTAGCTGTGTTACTTAAATATATTCAAATATGGTAGAGTGTTGTGTGTTTACACTTTTACATTTTGTGAAGAATGTAATGGTCTTATTAAAATATGAGACAACTAATGGGGACCAAGAAACCCTCTCATCAGAAACTGAAAGTAAATGAAAGATTCTCAGTTACGTACAGAAGTATGTATGTAAGATTGTCTTAAACTTGTAGATAGTAAATTCAATTTGAGAAACCCTGTTCATTTAATAGATAAGTGCCATTCTACCGTATCAACAAAAAAGATGTATGGATAAAAAAAAACAAAAATGCATGTTTTCTAGAGAATCTTGCTTAACACATAGAGGCCAAAATCCCCTTTGGAGTGTCTATGAGAAAAAGACTGAGTTGAAAGATGCTATACATTTTTAGAAATTTCAGTGTTTTAATGAGAAGTACTGTCATTCATGTAATGGAATAATAATTGTTTTGCATTATGAAGTTCTGTTAATTAAACAGTGATATGTGCATCCATGTGTTGTTTGTTTTGTTTAGTCTGTCATTGTAGTAGATTGTAATTTGCTGTCAGTGTGATCATTATATGTGCATTTATATGGTCTCAATCTTTTCCCATCAGTTGGTAATTGAAGCAAATATTCTTTTGTTACTCTATTGATAGCAAGCAATATTTTTTGTGACTTGATGGCAATCAATCTGTTATTCTGTTGATTACAGGCAGCACACTTTTGTTACTGTATTGATAGCAAACAATCTGTTGTGAGTAATGATAGCAAAAGGCAAACAGTCTTTTGTGACTCTGTTCATTGCAATCGATCTTTTATGACTTGATAGCAAACAAGCATTTCTTATTATATTGCAAACAGTCATTTATTACTGTATTGATAGCAAATAGTAAACAACCCTTTCTACTACTGATAGCAAACATGATCATCTTTTGTGACTAGTCTATTGATGCTGTCATGCTCTGGTCTGTCTTTCTGCCTAGTCTGTTGATGCTGTCATGCTCTGGTCTGTCTTTCTGCCTTAGTCTGTTAATGCTGTCATGCTCTGGTCTGTTTTCTGCCTAGTCTGTTGATACTGTCATGCTGTGGTCTGTTTTCTGCCTAGTCTGTTGATGCTGTCATGCTGTGGTCTGTCTTTCTGCCTAGTCTGTTGATGCTGTCATGCTCTGGTCTCTTTCTGCCTAGTCTGTTGATGCTGCCATGGTGTGGTCTGTCTTTCTGCCTAGTCTGTTGATGCTGTCATGCTGTGGTCTGTTTTCTGCCTAGTCTGTTGATGCTGTCATGGTGTGGTCTGTCTTTCTGCCTAGTCTGTTGATGCTGTCATGCTCTGGTCTGTCTTTCTGCCTAGTCTGTTGATGCTGTCATGCTCTGGTCTCTTTCTGCCTAGTCTATTGATGCTGCCATGCTGTGGTCTGTCTTTCTGCCTAGTCTGTTGATGCTGTCATGCTGTGGTCTGTTTTCTGCCTAGTCTGTTGATGCTGTCATGCTCTGGTCTGTCTTTCTGCCTAGTCTGTTAATGCTGTCATGCTCTGGTCTGTTTTCTGCCTAGTCTGTTGATGCTGTCATGCTCTGGTCTGTCTTTCTGCCTAGTCTGTTGATGCTGTCATGCTCTGGTCTGTCTTTCTGCTTAGTCTGTTGATGCTGTCATGCTCTGGTCTGTCTTTCTGCCTAGTCTGTTGATGCTGTCATGCTCTGGTCTGTTTTCTGCCTAGTCTGTTGATGCTGTCATGCTCTGGTCTGTTTTCTGCCGTCTGTTGATGCTATCATGCTCTGGTCTGTCTTTCTGCCTAGTCTGTTGATGCTATCATGCTCTGGTCTGTTTTTCTGCCTAGTCTGTTGATGGTATCATGCTCTGGTCTGTCTTTCTGCCTAGTCTGTTGATGCTGTCATACTCTGGTCTGTTTTCTGCCTAGTCTGTTGATGCTGTCATAGCTCTGGTCTGTTTTCTGCCTAGTCTGTTGATGCTATCATGCTCTGGTCTGTCTTTCTGCCTAGTCTGTTGATGCTATCATGCTGTGGTCTGTCTTTCTGCCTAGTCTGTTGATGCTGTCATGCTGTGGTCTGTTTTCTGCCTAGTCTGTTGATGCTGTCATGCTCTGGTCTGTTTTCTGCCTAGTCTGTTGATGCTGCCATGCTCTGGTCTGTCTTTCTGCCTAGTCTGTTGATGCTGCCATGCTCTGGTCTGTCTTTCTGCCTAGTCTGTTGCTGCTGTCATGGTGTGGTCTGTCTTTCTGCCTAGTCTGTTAATGCTGTCATACTCCAGTCAGTAACTATCATTTACTGTGAACCATGTCTAGGTCACCTATTATGAGACATTGTCTAAAGAATCCTGCTTAAACACAGTGTCTAGAAGAAGAAGAATGACTACACCGAGTCCAAAGAGGCTACAACAGTTTTAGAAAGAATTCAGATTTGACATGTGAGGTCTTCATGACCAGTGCAATCCCTCTGTGTGTCTTCATGACATTGTCTCACTGTAGTTTCTGCAGATAAAGGTTATGTCTTCTGAATCCATCTGAACATATTAGTATGCACTTTCAACATACAAGTGCTCAAGGTTAACTGTAACCGCCTGTCGTCTACTACATATGTTACCTTGCTGTGGGAATTGAGGCTACCTGGTTAGTGCAAAGCCCTGAACAGTGCAGATTAGGATTTTCTTTTTGCCTCCGACAGAAAAAAAATCCACACCTTATTGAGGATTCAAAATCCACAACTTATTGAGGATTCACACGGGTCTCCCGGGGGAGATCCCAGCATTCTTAGCAACATAACATGAGGGGAATAACCATGAGCACGTAACTTTCCAACAGGTTGAATACACAATTAAAGTGAGCCCTGGAGAAGAGCTCTTTAGTGTCAGTAAAAGACCCTGTCTCATACTGGGCATATGGTGCTAAACCCATATTTTTATAAACTGATTAACACGTAATTGATTGGTAATGTGGTCAGTATCACGCATCTAGTACATCACAGTCAACTCCAGCATTATTTGGCTGATGATGATTCCTGGGCGTGTTTATGTTCAGTATTTTGCCACCACTTTCTGAATGACAGGCAATCATACTATTGTATGGAAACCAACGCAAGATGGTCTGCTTCCAAGTACCCCATTGCTACAGGGCCGGCGCCAGACAAGTGATTAGTCAATGCCAGGCAGTTTCCTGCTACCCATAGCTGGGCTGGGATCCTGAGTCTCATCTCATCATGTTCCTCCTGTACCTTGCGGTGTCGAGGTGAAGTATAAACAGCGGGAGAGTGCCCACTTATGGGCTTCATGTATCATAATCCCCATGGACTGTTATTCCCCGCGTCCATCATTTACGTGGTTGGTCTCTTCCTCTGCTTCCATCGGGTTTGTACATCATTGCTTGTTTTGGTAAACTAGTTGCCTGGCCAAACCATTTGACTTGCTGCCTTCAAATAAAATCTAGCGCTGTTGTAACCCCCACTTTAGTCCCAATTTCTTCATTTCTGATCTTATTTCTTCTTGATACATTGGGTATTCTTCTCAGGAATCTCATGTCTGTGGTGATCTTTCTGTTCTCTTTTTCTGTCATTGTCTAAACCCAGACTTTAGGACTCGCCTCACAATAGCATGAAGGAGTGCATGATGTGAGTTTGGTTACTTGGTTGCACACTCCATTGCTCTTCAATACTCGTCCACCAGGGCCAACCCATTTACTGGCACCCACTCATGCTTTGTAAGTACATCCACTGGGATTGCTCAGATACCATTCTCAGACTACTATCACAGGTTGCCGTCCTACCTTCCTGTCCCCCACCTTCTTTCAATGTGCTCACTGAACCGTTACACCCACCACGCCGCCATCATCCTACTTCTCACTCCCTCGGTTGGGTATAAAAAGAAGACATCGGCGATATTCGGTGTTATACACAGCTCGGAATTTTGAGGTAAGTATGAACATTTTTTTCCTATTTTGATGTTATCTTCATTGCTTTCATGTTTTGTTTTCATCTTTTTGTTCTTCTCGTCCGACCGTCACGTTTTGATGTAGTCATAGGAGATCTCCTTGACTATTTGTGTTTTGTGAATGTGTTTGTTTGCTGATGAAGGCTAATCGCCGAATCAGTTATCAGTTGGGGTATGGTCATTGCACTCCGGACATGTCCATAGGTGCTCAGATCCTTCCCCCCCCCCCCCCCCCCCCCCAGCATATGCATCAATCGCCGAAACGTCCTGTATGTGTCGTAATGAAAAAATAAAAATAAAAAATGACACAAAGTAGTGCAGATTTATATAACAGAATTACGAAACGTCCTGAATGTGTCGTAATTCTGTTCTGTAAAGCTGCACTACTTTGTGTCATTTTATATTGTTTACATTTTCACAGCTTTACCGCAGTTCCACCTAATTTTATTCATATAAAAGACAACACCATCACCAATTTGAATCTAGCAGACAAATGTTGCATAACAGTTTAGTTTAGTCAATGGATCAACATCACGGCACACGGGTGCAGCCCATAAGTGCTCCGTTCTCCTCCTAACTTAGACCTGAGTTTGAGAAACTCAGCTCAGTGCATGATCTCTGTAGCACCGGCGAGGATCCTGAAATACTTTGGGTAGATTTTTAACTCGAAATTTTGCCCGGGTAGCGCCGTTACGCTACTCTTTTTCGATTTCCAACTGCCAAGAGATTTTTACGTGCGCAACAATACACACGGGTGTCCGATCTCACTACCCAGAGACCAGGAGAAATTTTATTTTGTTGTCTGGTATATTCGCTGCAACTTGTCAGGTGCATTCTGCAGATTTATATATCGTATAAAGTGAATACATAAGTAATACTTTAGCTGAAACAAAAATAAGACATAGTCACAGGTATTGTTCGAATACGGATACGTTTTCCTCCCGCGATAATAACAATTTTTTTTTTTTTTGCGCTCGTTCGCTTTGAACCCAAGTGTAGTCCATACACACTGCCTCTAGTATTGCCTTTCTGAATTTTGCGTGTCCCTCACCATCAAGCAAACCCACTCCGATTTCAGAGGTACTTGTAATTAACGTCCCCAAGTCAAGGACGGTAGGTCAACATTTTAGTCCAACTGTCCTGTGCTAAGAGTTGAACCCCTTACCTCGGAATCAGCACACCGGATGTTTAAGAACATGCAGTCTTATCTATTCGGCCATGCTGACCTACATATCACAGTTTAAAACGAAATCTTTGTTTCCATACAACCGGCTGCAACCGCTTAATTGCTAACGCCTCACTATATTTGAGCAGTCGTAGAATACAGTATGCGAACCGCTTTGTCTTTTCTTCACGTTATAGTCATATTTTATAAGAGGTTGAGAAATCGATGAGTACGGCGTTTTATAACCTTTCTACTGCACAGGAATTCCTGAAGACTGATGATAAATCTCTTGTCCACCCACACTAGTATATGCTCAGCTACTCAATTTGCTAATTGCCTTTCCGTTCTACTTATGTAAGCTGATTGATAATCACACCGGTAAGGCCGTGCCGTGCTGTGATACAGAGAGGCGGCCTTATCAGGGGGAACCGTTAGAGGGCGGCATTTCGACGACTTGCAAACTGGAATTGATGCAGTTTCTTATTCATTTAGAGATTTCCGCAAGTTCTTCTCTCAATTAAAGATTGTCGGTACAAGCCTGGAAACCCGGGGCCTACCTCCGGACGGCCTAGTCTAGCTCTTTATGTTGGGGAATGCCATGACGGCACGCGCCACCAAAAGGAAAAAGGGGTTTTCCCAGATGGACACTAAAGTGGACAAACAAAAGGAGAAACCAATGGGAACGTAAAAACGTCATAGAACAACGGGAGACGCTGTGACACCAAGACACCAAGGCGATTGTGTTTTCTGAGAGCTCCGTGTTGGAATAAGATCTGGAAGAAGCAAATGGTTGCGAAGATTCGGCAAGTGAACAGCGAAAGGAGAGGAATGATCTGTTGATGGGAATTCATACAATGAGGAAAACCGGGCCAAGATCAACCTAGACTATTTTTCGGAAAAGGACGACTCAATGATGAATTGGAAAAGACTGAGCGTCAAGGTTAACAGAG
>JACEFZ010025903.1:0-27741 GCA_014155875.1 Cepaea nemoralis
ACAAACACATCACACAGACAGAGACATAACACATCATCATTACAAACACATCACACAGACAGAGACAGATCACATCATCAATACAAACACATCACACAGACAGAGACAGAATCACATCATCAATACACAAACACATCACACAGACAGAGACATAACACGTCATCATTACAAACACATCACACAGACAGAGACAGATCACATCATCAATACAAACACATCACACAGACAGAGACAGATCACATCCTCAATACAAACACATCACACAGACAGAGACAGACCATCAATACAAACACATCACACAGACAGAGACATAACACGTCATCATTACAAACACATCACACAGACAGAGACAGATCACATCACCAATACAACACATCACACAGACAGAGACAAATCACATCATCAATACAAACACATCACACAGACAGAGACAGATCACATCATCAATACAAACACATCACACAGACAGAGACATAACACGTCATCATTACAAACACATCACACAGACAGAGACAGATCACATCATCAATACAAACATATCACACAGACAGAGACATAACATGTCATCATTACAAACACATCACACAGACAGAGACAGATCACATCATCAATACAAACACATCACACAGACAGAGACAGATCACATCATCAATACAAATACATCACACAGACAGAGACAGATCACATCACCAATACAAACACATCACACAGACAGAGACATAACACATCATCAATACAAACACATCACAGACAGAGACAGATCACATCACCAATACAAACACATCACACAGACAGAGACAGATCACATCATCAATACAAACACATCACACAGACAGAGACAGATCACATCATCAATACAAACACATCACACAGACAGAGACAGATCATATCACCAATACAAACACATCACACAGACAGAGACAGATCACATCACCAATACAAACACATCACACAGACAGAGACAGATCACATCATCAATACAAACACATCACACAGACAGAGACAGATCACATCATCAATACAAACACATCACACAGACAGAGACAGATCACATCATCAATACAAACACATCACACAGACAGAGACAGATCACATCATCAATACAAACACATCACACAGACAGAGACAGATCACATCATCAATACAAACACATCACACAGACAGAGACAGATCATATCACCAATACAAACACATCACACAGACAGAGACAGATCACATCATCAATACAAACACATCATCTTACAGAGCGTCTCTATTATGATACAGTAGCTATACACATACTGCTGCAGGTTCACCTTGACAACGGCAGGCCACACATAGACCGCTGTGTCCGTGTCTGCAGCACCAAAGAGATGACCTACGCCCCAGCTCAGCGGTTGCTTCACCAAAGTATTGAAGCCCCAGGACAGCCAGCTGTGGGTGTTCCTGAGCTGGTCCACAGACTGTATCTGTCCAGCTCTGAAAGACAGGTCATTGCATAAGAAAACTAGTGCTGTTTCTAGGAGGTCATCGTTGACAGCAGGTATCACTTACAGTCAGGTGTACCCACACACAATTAACAACCCTGTGTATGCAAAGAAAATTAACAACCATGTGTACACACACACACATAACAGCCATGTGTACACACAAATATAATTAACAGCCATGTGTATATACACACACATATAATTAACAGCCACATGTACACACAGACATAATTAACAGCTGTGTATATACGCACATATAATTAACAGCTGTGTGTACACACATATAATTAACAGCTGTGTACACACACACATATAATTAACAGCCATATGTACACACACATAATTAACAGCCATGTGTACACACACATAATTAACAGCTCTGTCGCTTAAAAAAAAACAGCTGTGTACACACACACATGTTGTTGTTGTTGTTTGTCCATCAAGAATGATGATGACCATTCATTTCATCCAGTGGGGTTGAAGGTGTGGAGCTGTGGGTTCTAAGATGGCTGATAAGGCCTATTTTGGCTCGAAATGTTCTTTGACAATGTGGGCAAAGAATGCTTGACGTCTCTGGAGGAGGATTTCCTGCAGTGGTTTTTCTGTCCTGCCTTTTCTTCACAGCTCTTGCAGTCCTGGTTGCCTCACATATGACTGCACCTTTGCGCAATGATGCACGCCACGAGTCATGATGAATTCCAAAAGAATTCAGTGAAATTTTCAGAGTGTCTTTAAAACGTTTCCTCTGGCCACCTTGGGAGCGTTTACCACAACGCAGTTCGCTGTAAAAAATTCGTTTAGGGAGCCTGTGATCTGGCATGCGAGTCAAGTGACCAGCCCAGCGAATCTGATTCTTCATCAGTAGAGTGTGGATACTGAGCATGGATGCTCTTTCTAGGACTTCAGTGTCTGGAATCTTGTCTTGCCTTTTAATCTTCAGTAGCTTCCTTAGGCAGACTGTGTGGAAGTCGTTTAATTTCCTAGCGTGTCGCTGATAAACAGTCCAGGTTTCACAAGCATATAGCAGTGTGGATAATACAACTGCTTTGTAGACTTTTAGCTTTGTTTGCAGGCTTATTCCAGTTCTGTCCCATACATTCTTGTACAGTCTACCAAAGGCTGCACTGGCCTTGGAGATTCTTGCATTCACTTCGTCATCGATTGTGGCAGCTTGTGACACGGTGCTGCCAAGATAGGTGAATTTGTCCACAACACTTAGTCTATGATCATTCACTTTGATATTCGGCACAGTGTGATTATTCCCTGGAGCTGGCTGGTACATAATTACAGTCTTCTCCAAGTTGATATTGAGCCCAAAGTTGGCACAGGCATGTGAGAAAGCTGAAACATTATGTTGCATGTCCGTCTCTGAGTTGGCGTATAGAGCGCAATCATCAGCAAACAGGAGCTCTCTGACGGTGCCGCTGTTAATTTTGGTTTTAGCTTTCAGCCTTCTGAGATTGAATAACTTTCCATCCATACGGTAGTTGATGTCTATTCCAATGTCGTCGTTCTCGAAGGCATTCATCAACGTGGCTGAAAACATGAGGCTGAACAGTGTTGGTGCCAGGACAGATATGTGTCGTTGGATGAAGAATGACTTGCGCGATGACTTGGATTAAAGTGAGGAAGAGTTGCGCAATTCGTCGACCTCACTCTCTCGCCTGAGTCCATCTGAGTCCAGTGGCAAGACAAGTCGAGACGATTGGAGACGAATACAGGTGCAGTGGATGACCAGGGCGCTCTACGTGCCTTGCCGTGCTCATTACGTTCTACAACGCTTTGCAGGTAAACGCCGTCTTGCCCGTTGAATCAGGAATGATTTCTTCCGCGCAGTCTGCCGAATCCTGTCTTCACATGCTGGGCAGGCATACCCTAGTTTACCTCTTGGTTTGACACCAAATCAGATACCCATGCCTGGTTTAGCCAGCCTCTCACAGCTGTTGACCCCGGGGGGGGCTGTCGCATAAAAAAAAAACAGCTCTGTGTACACACACACATAATTAACAGCCATGTGCACATACACATATAATTAACAGCCATATGTACATACACATACAATTAACAGCCATGTGTACACACACACATAATTAACAGCTATGTGTATGTATACATAATTAATGGCAATGTGTCCATGCGTCATGTGCCATGCTGGTAAGTGTGGGCGGTCATGATTTGCCATTTCACTCTATCACCAGAGTCGTGAGTCAGCTCATTGTTCTTGTCTCGATCCTGCCATGTGGTCAAGCCATCCAGGTATTTACTTCTCTGTCTTCCCCCTGATCTCTTCCCCTCGATCTTGCCAGTTGTCACCAAGTTCTCCAATTTACTTCTTCTTATAACATGCCTAAAAAATGTTGACTGTCTACGTCTAATGTCACTAATCAGTTTGCGATCTTCATTTGTTTCTTGAAGGACTAGTTCATTGGTTTTTCTGTCTGTCCGGAGTGGCTTGCTTCGCTTCGGAGGTCACGGGTGACAAGCATCGCCTGGATCTTTTCTCCGGGGCATGCCGGTGTGCTGGGAAATGAACAGGCGGACAGATTGGCTGGCTCTGCAGAACTTGGTGGAGTATTGATACATGACAAGGCAGACGTGGTTGCGGCCTTGTGGGAGCACGTGCACACCTCGGAGGAGCAAATGGATTACCATGGTCTGGCAAGAATGAGATAACGAGGAGTGACGAAGGGATCTGGCCGATGCTCAACGCTCAAAGGAAAGGCGAGACGGACTTATAATCAGATTGCTACTGGTACTATTAGTGTTGGAACTCTTCGCTGGCTGCTGAGGATGGGGACGGAGCACTTATGGGAATGCCCCGAATGCTGTGATGTCGATTCCTAAATCAATCAATCAATCTGTCTGTCCATGGTATTCTTTGCATTTTCCTCAGAAACCACATTTCCACAGCCATCAGATGTTTTTCAGCTTGTCTGCTCATTGTCCACGTTTCACATCCATACAAAAGTACAGGTTCTATGAAGCACTTCAACACTCCTTTTTATCGTTTCAATTGATACCTTTTTATTGGTCAGTATGTTTTTCATCCGGAAAAAGGCTACCTTTGCAATGGTGATTCTTGTTCTAATCTCTTCAAGGCATCTCCCATCAGATGTTATGACTGTTCTGAGATAATTGTACCTATTCACTTGTTTAAGAATATTCCCATTTACTAGTATATTACATCGTGGTATTTCGTTCTTCTCAGTGACGACCATAATCTGTGTCTTCTTACAATTAAATTCTAACCCTAGTTGTTGACTGTGTGCAACAACCGCATCTACTAAATGTTGCAGGTCCTGTTCATTGTCTGCAATCAAGGCTTATCATCTGCATATCTAATGTTATTGATGTACATTTGATGAATGAAAGATGAGTGATTGAAATTTTGCCCATGATTAGTTATATCCATGGCGTTATCAGCTTCGGTCAGCTTAGTAGCTGGTTATTATCCTTTTCTATCCATGGATCAATGCTAACAGCCCCGAGCCACAATAAATTGTATAACGATCGCAAATTCTTGCTTCACCTTTCGGATGTCCCTTCCAGTCTGTTTGTTGTCAAACAAAGTCAGTGTCATGTTCCCGTTGGTGCGCGCTTGTTTCTGGACGTGGTTTTTACATATCGGTTTTTCCCGATATTTTTCATATCATCATCATCATGTCTGTACGCTATGTGGCAAATATGATCATCGGAATAATAATGAAGGACCATCAATTTTGAAGATGGAAGTTCAGAATGATCTTAACCATATGAAAACTGGCAAGACCCCGGGTACACATCACAATAGAAATGATCAATGCCTTAGAAGAATATGGAATAGACCAAGTCACCAGACTGCTGAACGCATAATACAATACTGGAGATATCCCTCCTGAATTATGTAATTCTATATTTATTGCAATCCCAAAGAAATCAGGAGCCTTGGAATGTGATCAACATCGAACAATTAGTATAATGAGTCACATCACGAAGATTTTGCTAAGAATTATCATGCAAAGAGTTAGGAGGAAAATACAACCTGAAATAGGAGAAGAACAATGTGGGTTTGTGGAAGGCAAGGGTACAGTAAATGCTGTGTATATACTGAGAAACATAATCGAACGTTCTATAGAAGTAAATAAAGATCTACACCTTTGCTTTATTGACTACACAAAGGCTTTTGATAAAGTGAGACATGTCAACATGATAGGGATGCTTGAAGATCTACAAATTGATGGAAAAGATCTTAGACTTGTAAAAAACATATATTGGAAACAACAAGCTGCCATAAGCGTTGATAATGAAGTAAGCCAATATCAGCCTATTAAAAGGGGTGTGAGACAGGGATGTGTAATGTCTCCAGATCTGTTTTCCCTGTACAGTGAAAGTATTTTCAGAAATATTGAAGATATGGAAGGAATCAACATTGGGGGACGATGCATCAATAACATTAGATATGCAGATGATACAGTCTTGATTGCAGACAATGAACAGGACCTGCAAAATTTAGTAGATGCGATTGTTACACACAGTGAACAACTAGGGTTAGAATTAAATAGTAAAAAGACACAGATTATGGTCGTCACTAGGAAGGACGAAATACCACAATGTAATATACAAGTAAATGGGAATATTCTTCAACAAGTGAGCAGGTACAATTATCTCGGAACAGTAATAACATCTGATGGGAGATGTCTTGAAGAGATCAGAACAAGAATCGCCATGGCAAAAGTAGCCTTTAGCAAGATGAAAAACATATTGACCAATAAAAAGATGTCAATTGAAACGAGAAAAAGAGTGTTGAGATGCTACATTGAACCTGTACTTTTATATGGATGTGAAGCGTGGACAATGAGCAGTCAGGCTGAAAAACATCTGATGGCTGTAGAGATGTGGTTTCTGAGGAAAATGCAAAGAATACCATGGACAGCCAGAAAGACCAATGAACAAGTCCTTCAAGAAACAAATGAAGATCGTAAATTGATTAGAGAAATTAGACGTAGACAGTCAACATTTTTTGGGCATGTTATGAGAAGAAATGGATTGGAGAATTTGGTGACAACTGGTAAGATCGAGGGGAACAGACCAAGGGGAAGACCTAGAAGCAAGTACCTGGATGGCTTGGCCTTGTGGCATGGTCGAGACAGAAACACGGAGCTGATCCACGACTCTGGTGATCGAGTGAGATGGCAGAACATGACCGCCCACGCTTACCGGCATGGCACATGATGGATGGATGGATTACAAAAAAATTTAATCTGAAACGACACTTCACGACCACATATTTAGACATAAATGCTCAATATCCGATCAATTCGGAGTTAAGAAAAAATTTCATAGCTAAAAAAGAAAGTTATCTGACCAGGCAGCAGTCATTTTTCACCAAGGCTAATGAACAGAGCAAGAGTGCTGTTGTTGCATCATATGAAGTCGCTCTTCTCTTGGCTCGCAAAAAGAAGCCGTTCACCGATGCAGAAGAAATAATCAAGCCTTCCCTTAAAATTGCTGCTGGAATGCTTGGCGATAAAAAGTGTGAAACAAAATTTGACCAGATTCCTTTGTCTAATAATACTCTGGCCAGGCGAGTTGAAGAATTAGCCAACGATGTTCATTGTCAAGGAGCAGCAAATATCAAAAATTGTAAATTTTTCTTTCATTGGCAGTGGATGAATCCACTGACATTTCTGACACAGCTCAGGTCACAGTTTTTGTTCGAACAATAAACGATAATTTTGAAGTCATTGAAGAACTTCTAGGACTTGAATCAATGCATGCAACTACCAAAGGAATTGATCTGCCACGTAGCACTTTAGAAGGAGATACAGAATTTATAAATGAGAGAGATATCCGAAGAGTTAATCTCAAAGAAGCGAGAGCAAAAGTCACCAAGTGACGTCACGATGTGAAAAATGTCACAATGTGATAGACTAACAACCAGTCAGTGGGAGAATGATGTTTGGGCTGACAGCAAGAAAGGCAACGTGAAATTATCAGAGGCGTATTATCAATGTTAATCGATCTGGAAGATGGAAATAGTAACAGGGAACCATCGTTCATAAAGGATACACGAGCAAGGCATGCTCCACAGTCAGGACACACGATTGGCCATTAATATTAAACCAGAATTCGACGGAATGGCTCAAGGCTAGCTAATGTCAACAGTAAATCGGTATTGTTATGTTAAGCGGCAACGATGCAACGTGAATACCGCTAGGCAGCTAAATCATTTATCTGAGCATTCAATTAACTAACTATGGATTATAAGCATTGTGCGTTTTGCCTATTTACCTAACACCGATCCTCCCAGAAACTTGGGAACGGTTTATATTAATATTTGAGGACGCTACAAGCTATTTTAGATAATAAATGTTGCCTTGCCAGAAAATGTAGGCCTGCCTTCAATCATTATATATTCATTAACGTTGCTCCAGTAGTTCTGCTGGACTGTTGTTCTTGATGGCGAGCTGGAATAATATTCAACAACTGTACGGCATGATCTGTTTGAAACACTGAAGTTGTGTGTAGAGAAAAAACAACGTAGAATGGACCAAATTGGACAGTGCATCCACCGACGGTGCTCCGGCTTTGACGGGTAAAAAGTCTGGATGTCTAGCATTATTGGAACATTTTCTTGGCAGCACTATATTAAAATATCATTGTATCATTAACCAAGAAGCTCTGCGTGGAACAATTTTAAATCTAAAACATGTCATGGATGTTGTTCTGAGATGTGTGAACAAAATTCGAAGTAAGGCACTGAACAGGCATTAGTTTGGATAGTTTCTATCAAACCTGATCGAGGAATAAAGTGAGCTACTGTTACACTGTGATGTCAGATGGGTATCTAAAGGGAAAGTTCTGTCACGTTTCTGGGCACTGAAAAATAGTGTCTATCTGTTTCTGTTTGGAAAAAAAAATGCATTGTCTACAGAACAGGAATGTCTGCTGAACAATGACTGGCTTAATGACCTGGCATTTTTGGTGGACATCACGTCTCATTTTAAACTCTGCGAGGATCCAGGGAAAAAAATAAAAACTATTCACAAATTTGTGCTATGACATTTCTTCATATAAAATGAGAATACGATCGTTTATCGGACAGCTGACTGAAGGGACTTTAGAGGTGTTTCCAACTTATGGTGTAAAAGAAATTTGACTTGTTACAGTACAAAATAAAAGTTGAAAAGTCTTCTGGATATCTTTCAGTTAAGATTTCAAGAGTTCACAATAGAAGAGGATAATGTTGCCCTCTTCATAAATCCATTCGTATTTCCTGATGCCAAGCTTTGTCAATTACAGCAAAACTTTCAGCACGAAGTAATTGATTTGAAATGCAATTATGCACTGAGATGTAAATTTTAGGAGCTGCCTGCTTCACCTTCAGCTGATCATATGATTTCATTCTGGCGACTATTGCCTGTCGAACAATTTGAATAGTTGCGTTCATTCGCCCAGAGATACATATGTCGTTTTGGTTCGACTTACAGATGCGAGCAGTCATTTCCCCCAATGACCATTATAAAAAAAACAAGCAACGTTCCAGACTCAGCAACAGTAACCTAACTGCACTTATGACTTTGGGCACAACAGATTTGTGCCCAGACATTGATAAACTGGCATCTGAATTTAAGTAACTGGTTATGAAGAACAGTTACAATTGTAAATTGATTACATTAATAGCGATTTTCGAAACTGATTAATAATGTATTGTTAAATGAAATTGTAACTGTAAACCAAAAAATGATCACATATTTTTCATACCAGCTAGAGAGACATGTCATACCAGCTAGAGAGAAATGTCATGATACCCGCTAGAGAGACAGGTCATACCAGCTAGAGAGACAGGTCATACCAGCTAGAGAGAACTGTCATGATACCAGCTAGAGAGAAATGTCATGATACCAGCTAGAGAGAAATGTCATGATACCAGCTAGAGAGACAGGTCATACCAGCCAGAGAGAAATGTCATCATACCAGCTAGGGAGAAATGCCATATCAGCTAGAGAGAAATGCCATGATACCAGCTAGAGAGAAATGCCATGATACCAGCTAGAGAGAAATGTCATCATACCAGCTAGAAATGTCATGATACCAGCTAGAAATGTCATGATACCAGCTAGAGAGAAATGTCATGATACCAGCTAGAGAGAAATATCATGATACCAGCTAGAGAGAAATGTCATGATACCAGCTAGAGAGAATGGTCATGATACCAGCTAGAGAGAAATGTCATGATACCAGCCAGAGAGAGAGAAATGTCATGATACCAGCTAGAGAAAAATGTCATGATACCAGTTAGAGATAAATGTCATAATACCAGCTAGAGATAAATGTTCTGATACCAGCTAGAAAGAAATGTCATAATACCAGCTAGAAAGAAATGTCATAATACCAGCTGGAGAGAAATGTCATGATACCAGCTAGAGAGAAATGTCATGATACCAGCCAGAGAGAAATGTCATGATACCAGCTAGAGAAAAATGTCATGATACCAGTTAGAGAGAAATGTCATAATACCAGCTAGAGAAATGTCATGATACCAGCTAGAAAGAAATGTCATGATACCAGCTAGAGAGAAATGTCATGATACCAGCTAGAGAGAAATGTCATGATACCAGCCAGCAACAGTAACCTAACTGCACTTATGACTTTGGGCACAACAGATTTGTGCCCAGACATTGATAAACTGGCATCTGAATTTAAGTAACTGGTTATGAAGAACAGTTACAATTGTAAATTGATTACATTAATAGCGATTTTCGAAACTGATTAATAATGTATTGTTAAATGAAATTGTAACTGTAAACCAAAAAATGATCACATATTTTTCATACCAGCTAGAGAGACATGTCATACCAGCTAGAGAGAAATGTCATGATACCCGCTAGAGAGACAGGTCATACCAGCTAGAGAGACAGGTCATACCAGCTAGAGAGAACTGTCATGATACCAGCTAGAGAGAAATGTCATGATACCAGCTAGAGAGAAATGTTATGATACCAGCTAGAGAGACAGGTCATACCAGCCAGAGAGAAATGTCATCATACCAGCTAGGGAGAAATGCCATATCAGCTAGAGAGAAATGCCATGATACCAGCTAGAGAGAAATGCCATGATACCAGCTAGAGAGAAATGTCATCATACCAGCTAGAAATGTCATGATACCAGCTAGAAATGTCATGATACCAGCTAGAGAGAAATGTCATCTTACCAGCTAGAGAGAAATGCCATGATACCAGCTAGAGAGAAATATCATGATACCAGCTAGAGAGAAATGTCATGATACCAGCTAGAGAGAATGGTCATGATACCAGCTAGAGAGAAATGTCATGATACCAGCCAGAGAGAGAGAAATGTCATGATACCAGCTAGAGAAAAATGTCATGATACCAGTTAGAGATAAATGTCATAATACCAGCTAGAGATAAATGTTCTGATACCAGCTAGAAAGAAATGTCATAATACCAGCTAGAAAGAAATGTCATAATACCAGCTGGAGAGAAATGTCATGATACCAGCTAGAGAGAAATGTCATGATACCAGCCAGAGAGAAATGTCATGATACCAGCTAGAGAAAAATGTCATGATACCAGTTAGAGAGAAATGTCATAATACCAGCTAGAGAGAAATGTCATGATACCAGCCAGAGAAAAATGTCATGATACCAGTTAGAGAGAAATATCATGATACCAGCTAGAGAGAAATATCATGATACCAGCTAGAAAGAAATGTCATGATACCAGCTAGAAAGAAATGTCATAATACCAGCTAGAAAGAAATGTCATGATACCAGCTAGAGAGAAATGTCATGATACCAGCTAGAAATAAATGCCATGATACCAGCTAGAAAGAAATGTCATGATACCAGCCAGAGAGAAATGTCATGATACCAGCTAGAGAGAAATGTCATGATACCAGCTAGAGAAAAATTTCATGATACCAGTTAGAGAGAAATGTCATAATACCAGCTAGAAAGAAATGTCATGATACCAGCTAGAAAGAAATGTCATAATACCAGCTAGAGAGAAATGTCATAATACCAGCTAGAGAGAAATGTCATGATACCAGCTATAAAGAAATGTCATGATACTAGCTAGAGAGAAATGTCATGATACCAGCTAGAGAAATGTCATACCAGCTAGAGAGAAATGTCATGATACCAACTTGAGAGAAATATTATGATACCAGCTAGAGAGAAATGTCATCATACCAGCTAGAGAGAAATGTCATGATACCAGCTAGAGAGTAATGTCATGATACCAGCTAGAGAGAAATGTTCAAATGTCATCATACCAGCTAGAGAGAAATGTCATGTTACCAGCTAGAGTGAAATGTCATGATACCAGCTAGAGAGAAATATTATGATACCAGCTAGAGAGAAATATTCTGATATGAGCTAGAGAGAAATATTATGATACCACAAATTCAAATACCACTAGAGAAATGTCATGATACACCAGCTAGATGATGATGTAAGGTTTGGTTTCCTTGTTGGTGGGTGTGGCTGCAAGTATGGCATACTGTCAGTCGTCAGATGTGCCCAGCGCCATGTTTTCATGATTTATAAAACAATGATAGAAATGTGGAAGAAAATGACAAGCCAGTGACTGCTGACACCACCATATTCTGTGTGGTATCGTTTGTTTTGTTCTTGCTTGGCATTTCTTAGTTATCATCCACACTAATAATTCAGACCTGTCTTTGTGTCAACAATTGTTAAAGATCCTTAATTACTTACTTCTTCATTTCTTCAATAACTGTGCCAAGACACTTGGGTCTCATTCCCTTGCGCTCAAACATGAGGGACAAGGCGGCGACATCCACAGTTACAGTCCGGTTCTCTAGCGCTGTTTCCGACAACAGTCGTTCCCAGAACTTGAGCTTTCGGCTCCACGACTGGGGGTTCAGTGACTTCTCTCGGAATGGAGAATACAACACGGCCGCCTGCTGGTCATTGTCCAGTTCTTGTGGAAACTGACACCGTTTGTGTGAGGCCATTTACTCAATCAAATCGCCCAGGGAACATAGAAATGTGTTTGCAACCTCAGCCCGAAGACTCGGCGACGTCGGCCATGCAAACCGTCGTACAATATGATATAATGTGCACACCAAGACAGAAGAGCTGTCTATACCAGCCGTCGACTGTTTCTATTTTTTCCAGCCTGAAACATACAACACACACGGTTACACAACACACTCATACATTATACATACACACCCAGTCACACAACACACAGTCAAACAAGACACAGACAGTCACACAACACACACATTGTCGCAACACACACAAACGCACACAAGTAGTAGGGTGTTTTGCCACTGCAATTGAACCCCGAGACTTGTGTGTATATACATATATACATATATATATATACATATATATATATACACACAATATCAACACCTGCGAAATGAGATGCCTGAGGAGAGCTGCCAACTTAACAATCCGAGACCGAGTAAGAAATGCTATTATCAGACAGACTGTGGGATCAACACCCTGTGCCACATTTATTAAAAGACAGAAGATCAAGTGGTTTGGCCATGTCGTTAGAATGCAACATCAGCAACTTCCATCACTGGCCTTACATCAAATATCATCTGCGACGAGACCACGAGGAGTCCAAGAAGAAAATGGATTGACGACATCAGAGACATTGTACAACCACACGGAATGACACTATCCAGTGCCGTCCACCGGGCGCTGGAACGCAAATTATTCCTCCCCACGACGCTTGACGGCAGAAGTGGAAGATGATGATGATGATGATGATAGTCATCGGCGTATCACTTTTCAATCTGACTCCAGGCAGCAACGAAGCACCTGAGGGCAAGATGTGGATTGCCCTGAGTTGTTGTCTGGGTTACGTGTTACCAAACCCTAAACTATGAGTTTCTACGTGACATTATCGAGCAATGCTTTAACGAATATGTTTCCCAACTACCACCCAGGTCTCTGTTTCGTTAAGCTGTCGCAGACTTGATGTGACCAAACAATACAAAGTGGGCTTCACTGAAATTCAGTTTCCCAACTACTACAGCAACGTGTCAGAGAATGAAGTGTCAAGTGTGGTTTAAATATTTATCATCCCACGGAAAACCATATGTAAGACTAACGTGTCTTCCGGGTATGTACAGCGCACCAAATGCTTTTATATCTGAGATGAATCGACTAGTGGAAGGCATGGAAGCGCGTGACAACACGTGACTTAGATTCTACTTCAATGGGTCATCGAAGAAAACCCTAGTGGAACTATTAGAAATGGGGCATGATGTTAGATTTAGTGAGAGGTTGAACAACATATTACGGTTTCCCTCAGCCAAGGTATCAGACGCCAACCCATTACTTGATGGAGAGGTATTGATAGAAGTGGATAACAACATTCAACATATCTACATCTGTTGCTACCTCATAGCATCGAGGCCAGTTAGAGACATCGTGGTCCCTTTACTAAGGACGGTCCCTATCTTGGATCAGCTCTCAGCCTCCGTGTTTCGCAATTATGACAAACCTCACTATGTGCAGCTGAGTCATTCTTTCGATGCGAAGGAAATACTCTTAATCATCGATATGGGAACAAAGATCTCATTGACAACTGGAACTTCAGTACTGACGTTACATTTTCGAACTTGAAAACATTCAGACCTAGAATAGAAAACATGATGAAATATGCGGCGTTATTCATCTCATCTCTCATCTCATCATGTTCCCCTTGTACCTTGCAATGTTGAGGTGAAGTATAAACAGCGGGAGAGTATCCGATTATGGGCTTCATGTATCGATATTCCCATGGGCTATGTTATTCCCTGTGTCCATAGTTTACGTGGTCGGCCTCTTTCTCTACTTCCCTCTGGTCTGTACATCATTGCTTGTTGTGGTATACTGTTAGTTAGGAACCTACTTGCATGGCCAAACCATTTGACTTGCTGCCGTCTAATAAAATCTAGTGCAGCTATAATCCCCACTTTAGTCTTGATTTCTTCATTTCTGATCTTATCTCTTCTTGATACGTTGAGTATTCTTCTCAGGAATCTCATTACTGTTGTGATGTTTTCTTTTCTCTTTTTCTGTCATTGTCCAGGTTTGGCATTGGTAACATAGAGTTGGTAGGAAGATTGAGATGTAAAGTGCTTTCTTAGTAGTTATTGATACATGTTTGTTCTTTAGTATTGGTGCCATTTGTCCAAAGCGTTGGTTTGCCTTATTGCATCTATTTTCGATCTCTTCTTCTGATTTGCCATTTGATGATATTATACTTCCTAAGTACTTGAAACTCTTTATTTGTTTCAAGGGATGTTCGTTTAGGTGAATCGTTGCTGTTTTTTCTTCTTTAGTTATAGTCAATACCTCTGTTTTACTTGTGCTAATTTTCATGTTATGTTCCCTACACATTTCGTTTAGACTATTCATGTGGTCTTGTAATTCAGCTTCTGATTTTGCTATTAGTGCTTGGTCGTCCGCAAACAGGAGTTCTCTAATGGTTAGATTTGCAGATGGTTCTTCTTCTGTGTTCTCGTCTTGCGGTCTCTGTTTGGCTGGTTTCTTTACATATGTTGTCTATATATGTTATATGAACAAGAGAGGGGAAGGACACAACCTTGTCGTACTCCGGATCTTATGCCGAAGGGTTCTGAGTGTCCTCCAGTTGCTCGCACTGTGCATTCACTGTTGTTGTATAAGCTTCTACATAGGTTTGTTAGATGTGTACTCACTCCATATTGTTTAAGGATTTCCCACAGCTTTTTGCTATCTACTCTATCAAATGCCTTTTCTTGGTCGACAAAGGCTAAGTACAGTGTTTCATTGAATTCGATTGATTATTCTATAAGTTGTCTAAGAGATAAAATGGCATCTGTGCATCCTTTGTTTTTCCTAAATCCAAGTTGTGTTTCGCTTAGCTGGGGTTCTATAATAGTTAATCTTTTCTCAAGAAGTTTGCAAAATATTTTCCTAGTATGACTCAACAATGAAATTCCTCTGTATCGTGTGCAGTCTCTTTTGCTGCCTTTGTTTTTTTCAAATTGGGACAATTATGGCGTTTCCCCAGTCTCGTGGTGTCTGTTGTTATATCCAAACATGGTTGAATAGTCTATGTAGCCATGCTCTTCCTACTTCTCTTGCTGCTTTAATTAGTTCATTTGGAATTTCATCTTGTCCTGGTGTTCATCTTGTTCAATGGGGCTAATCTGATGGCTTCTATAATTTCTTCTTTCGGTATGTCTGGTTCTAGTTCTTCGGTGGCATCTGTGTCGGTTTCTTGAATTCCTGTGATATCTGATGGGATGTTGAGAAGATGTTCGAAGTACTGTTTCCATCTTATTAGGATTTGTTTTTGTTCACTTATTGGTTCTCCATTTTCGCTGTTAATTATTTCAGCTGGGTCAAAGGGTTCTCCTCTGGGTCTCATTGCACTTATCTTTTTATAGAAGTTTCTAGTTGTCTCCTTGTAGTTTTTATTTAGGGTTTCTCCATACTCCTCCCAGTCTTTTTGTTTTTCTCTCTTTACTATTCTATTCACATGTCTTCTCGCTATTCTATATTCTATGTAATCGCATTCCTGTTTGCTCTTCGACCACTTTTTATATTTTTCCCTTTTGTCTGTTGCAGCTTTCTTTACTTCTGCGTTCCACCAACTTGTTCTTTCTTTATCAGTGTTTTGCGTTTTTTCGTGGTTCTACATGTTATCTTTGCAGTATTTAAAATGCTTGATTTGAACATCTCCTATTCTTCTTCCACTGCCTTTCTTTCTATAGGTAATTTTACAAAGATTTCAGTTAGCTCTTTTTCATAATTTTCCCTCACTGCTTCGTCTTTGAGATTTTTTAAGTTTACTTATTCGCATGGCATGAATTTTCCTGGTCTTTGCTTCCTTCTACTGATGATTCTTATTGTGGCAACGACTGCTTTATTAGAAGTCCCAAAATGTACAAAGACTTTTATTGCAACCAAGCTGGACATGGACTTCCAGTGTTTGTGGGTGGGTGGAGTCAGAGAGGGCGTGGTTTTCGCAGTTTCTTCAGGTTAAAAACAGGCGGTAAGGCCGTACTCAGAGAAGGTGTCGCTATGCGTTTGCAAGTAGCCCCTGGCGCTTTAGCTAGTAGGAACACTGAAGATTCCTTAAAAGTGCATGCCAAACAAGCTGGTCAGCTATTACTGCCCCGTGTCTGGCATTCGTTGTCTCGGATGGCCGTATGAGGTGCATCAAATCGGAAACTTCCCACCCAACGCAAGCTAGCAAGGCAGGTGCTTCGATAATGTGACTATAGCGCGAAGCCAGAGTAATGGTTTGAGCGGGTCAAAGAGCAATTTTTGTAAGACCGTTCGACAAAATCTTAATGAGCACTCTCTCTCTCTCTCTCTCTCTCTCTCTCTCTCTCTCTCTCTCTCTCTCTCTCTCTCTCTCTCTCTCTCTCTCTCTCTCTCTCTCTCTCTCGATGAGTAGTGGGCCTGCAGTCAGTAAGCTGGCATAAGTTTTCGATCAGTCCTGCCTGGCATAGCTTGAAAGCAGATCAGTAGGCGTCCAGTGGTTTTGCATGTATCACCGGGTACCGAGGGAGTGTGCTGAGCGATTGCTACTCTTGGCCTGCGTGTGCGTAAATAGTCTGTCTGTTTGATAGATAGATATCTGGTTGATCCAGCCAGTAGTCATATGCTTGTCTCAAAGATTAAGCCACGCGTGTCTAAGTTCACACTGTAAAGAGAAATGGAATACACCTTGGCCAGCAAATGCATTGCATTTAAAGTCCGAATCATCTGCAAGGTGCCACTACATTCTTGGTCCAGACACTTGTACGGCTCTCAGCTGAGGGATATGGCTGAACGCCTCTAGGTCAATATCCCCCAGTTATAAAGGCGTGGCCGTTACTCACCCTCTGCCGAATGGAGGTGAGATGCTGAGTCTGCTACATGTTTGGTCCCGATACCTGTTCCACAGCTCTCAACTGAGGGCTAGGGATGAACGTCTCTAATCCAATATCTCTCGGATGTGAGGGCCTGGCCATTACTCACCCTCTACTGCGGGGGGGGGGGGGGTGTAAGATGTAAGATCCTGAGCTGACAACATCTGCAGCCTATCTCGTGAGCGCTACCAAAGGTCGAAAATGCGTCCCAGGGGCACACAATGGTTACCATGCAAATCCATACCAAAAGCTCAATGAGTGAGCAGATTAAAGGCGGAAAAACGTCTCATTAACTGGAAAAAGTAAAGAACAAATGCATAATGTTTCGATGTAGTCACTATTGCGTTCAATGAAAGTCATCCAGCACCGATAAAGTGCTTGGATTCTTGAAGAAAAACAAATTACCTTGGTCGCGTGTGTAACCACCCATAAACCACCTGGTGTACCTCATCATCGGTCCAAAAAGTCTTTCCTTCCAATGACATTTTTAATTGTCCAAACAGGTGGAAATGACATGGGGTTAGGTCCGGCGAGTAAGGGGAATGTGGTACACACTGAAAGTGGAGGTCTTTTATGGTTTAAACCGTTGCACGTGCAATATGGAGTCGAGCATTGCCATGTTGCAAAAGAACACCTTTACTCAGAAGTCTAAGTCGTTTCCATTTGACTGCAGGGCGAAGATGATTTCTGAGAAGATCTATATATGATATGTATCACTAGTGCTAGTTTGTCCTCTTGGAATGTAGTGCTCTTAAATAGCCTTACCTGCAGATGGCTGCGTGCGAAACTTCTGTGGTTTCGGTGAGGAGGTATGGCGCCATTACTTGCTCGCTCTCTTCGTTTCCAGCTCGTGGTAGTGAACCCAGGTTTCATCTCCAGTAACAATTCTTGATAGAAAACAATCCCCTTCTGCTTCTAAGCACTGCAAAAGTTCTTGACAAGCATCAGTGCGTCATCGTTTCAATTCGGGGTAAGCTGCCGTGGCACCCAACTTGCAGACACTTTGCGGCACTGTAGCACATCATGGATGATGTAGTGTGATGAACCGTGACTGATGTCAAGATGTGCGACATTGTCACTCACAGTCAGTCGGCAGTTTTCCTATACGAGGCCCTCAACGGCTGCAATCGATTCTGGGGTCATTGCTGAGGTCACTACTTGGTGTGCCTATCCCGGTCGTGAATAGTCTGTCACTGCTGAGGTCACTACTTGGTGTGCCTATCCCGGTCGTGAATAGTATGTCACTGCTGAGGTCACTACTTGGTGTGCCTATCCCGGTCGTGAATAGTATGTCACTGCTGAGGTCACTACTTGGTGTGCCTATCCCGGTCGTGAATAGTCTGTCACAGAAGTCACGCGGGTGTGAAACTGTCTACTCCACTCATACGCTTGCTGGACTGACAGACATGCATCACCATACTGGACCTTCATTCGCCGATGAATGTATATATGTTTCACCTCATCACTGATCACAATACAAATAACAGAACGCTGCTCCTCCTCGGTGCATGTCAAAAGTGGGGCGCCCATCTTTAAACTGTCATTATGACGTCACCGTGTTTGTCTACATTGTGATGCCATTGGTCAACTCCTTGACATCCATAACAACAATATTCACAGGTTACAAGACAATGGCATGGTTATTGTAATTTCTGTCACACTTTTAAGGTGTTCATTTGAAGCCCTCTCGTATCTCTTGGCTTGTTTTATGAATGAAATTGCACACTATGACATTGTCTGCCACATAGCCGTGCGTGTTGGTACATTATCTACCACATAGCCGCGTATGCTGTTACATTGTCTACCACACATCGTGCGTGTTGTTACATTGTCTACCACATAGCCATGCGTGTTGTTACATTATCTACCACATAGCCGTGCGTGTTGTTACATTATCTACCACATAGCCGCGTATGCTGTTACATTGTCTACCACACAGCGTGCGTGTTCTTACATTGTCTACCACATAGCCGTGCGTGTTGTTACATTATCTACCACATAGCCATGCGTGTTGTTACATTATCTACCACATAGCCGTGCGTGTTGTTACATTGTCTACCACACAGCGTGCGTGTTGTTGCATTGTCTACCACATAGCCGTGCGTGTTGTTACATTATCTACCACATAGCCATGCGTGTTGTTATATTATCTACCACATAGCCGTGCGTGTTGTTACATTGTCTACCACATAGCCGCGTATGCTGTTACATTGTCTGCCACACAGCGTGCGTGTTGTTACATTGTCTACCACATAGCCGTGCGTGTTGTTACATTATCTACCACATAGCCGTGTATGCTGTTACATTGTCTGCCACAAAACCGTGTATGCTGTTACATTGTCTGCCACATAGCCGTGTATGCTGTTACATTGTCTGCCACATAGCCGTGTATGCTGTTACATTGTCTGCCACAAAGCCGTGTATGCTGTTACATTGTCTACCACAAAGCCGTGTATGCTGTTGCATTGTCTGCCACATAGCCGCGTATGCTGTTACATTGTCTGACACATAGCCGTGTATGCTGTTACATTGTCTGCCACATAGCCGTGTATGCTGTTACATTGTCTGCCACATAGCCGTGTATGCTGTTACATTGTCTACCGCACAGCCGTGTGCTTTTGCCACATAGCCGTGTATGCTGTTACATTGTCTGCCACATTGCCGCGTATGCTGTTACATTGTCTGACACATAGCCGTGTATGCTGTTACATTGTCTGCCACATAGCCGTGTATGCTGTTACATTGTCTGCCACATAGCCGTGTATGCTGTTACATTGTCTACCGCACAGCCATGTGCTTTTGCCACATAGCCGTGTATACTGTTACATTGTCAGACACATAGCCGTGTATGCTGTTACATTGTCTGCCACATAACCGTGTATGCTGTTACATTGTCTGCCACATAGCCGTGTATGCTGTTACATTGTCTACCGCACAGCCGTGTGCTTTTGCCACATAGCCGCGTATGCTGTTACATTGTCTACCACATAGCCGCGTATGCTGTTACATTGTCTACCACATAGCCGTGTGTGCTGTTACATTGTCTACCACATAGCCGTGTGTGCTGTTACATTATCTACCACATAGCCTGTGTGCTGTTAAATTGTCCGCCAAAAAGCGTACGTGTTGTTACATTGTCTACCACACAGCGTGCGTGTTGTTACATTGTCTACCGCACAGCCGTATTTGCTGTTGTGTTATGTCTTGTCGAGGTAGATCACGCGACCTATTCATCATCCCGTCGCTTATTTTGTGGGCGGCTTGTGCATACCAATGTGTTATTGTAACTGATGGTACAACACACTGCTTGACCTAGATAAGCCTGGCTGGTGTAGTCAGGGGCCTCATTTAGTCAGTCAGCGCGCAGCCTGTAGATGACAAACCACAAACATAGTCACATTCAAGCAACCATCACAGCCATCGCGCATAGCCGCGAACACCCGCCCTAAAAAAATGTATCGATCTGACACACTTGGGCCGGTAATGCCTGATTGATGTTTGGAACTAAGGCCTTGTCAAGGCCTTTAGTGCTAGATAAGTGACAACGGACACCGACAAAATGTCAGTGCCAGCTTACATCTAGCTAACATAGTAACAATACTGAAGGTCACAACACGGGGGGTGCCGTAGAGCAGGTGTCACGCGGAATACACAGATGTAACAATGACCAGTTTACAAGAACCGATGGACAATACAATAGCGGCAACTTTGAAGATGGTTCGTCAATGAGAAGGCCCAGGCCCAGCCAGTCCACGGGCAACAATTTTAACCGTTTACAGGGCACGCTCAATGGGGCGGAGCTACGCCAAATCTGATATGTACGGAACTCCGTTTGTGTTAAATGTTTGAAAGGTGTTTTTCGTTTGCATTATATTTATACAGTGAGTGTGTGTGTGTGTGTGTGCGCCTCTCTCTCTCTCTCTCTCTCTCTCTCTCTCTCTCTCTCTCTCTCTCTCTCTCTCTCTCTCTCTCTCTCTCTCTCTCTCTCTCTCTCTCTCTCTCTCTCTCTCTTTCTCTCTCTCTGTTTGTGTGCATTTCCCATCCGATTCAGTTTCTGGAAAGAAGTTTCCACCTGGTTCGACCGACTTTCTCAGCCTTGGTTATAGCTGAAATAAACGTGTATATTTTTCAGGACGTTATCAACCACTACACCATGTTTATTTACTAGGTAATTTTACGTCAAGTAGTTTGCCATTGCGATATGCTTTCACATGTGGGCCTAAGAGGCACGGGACTAGAAAGCTGCACCATGCATAGCAAACGTTGTTCACTGAAGAAGAAGAAGAAGAAGAAGAAGAAGAAGAAGAAGAAGAAGAAGAAGAAGAAGAAGAAGAAGAAGAAGAAGAAGAACGAACGAACGAACGAACGAACGAACGAACGGACTTTATTTTCAAAGGGTAAAAAATTGGGCACGCAGGCCCGTCTTACATTCGGCCCTTCCAATCACTCATCTTTCGTTCATCAATAGTGCATAATATATTCACACAGGAAAAAGACTTTGTCAAAAGAATGTTGTAAACATAAACAATGCATATTACCATGTTATGAGACACATCCTCCACCGACCCACCCATCCCCCACACACATCCCCGCCCAACCACACATACACACCGCCAGGCACACATACACCCCCACCCATCCACCCAATCCCTACATCCCACACCCCCCGCACCTACACACATCTACCCACCCACACACATCTCCCACTCACATCCCCACCCACCCACACACCTCCAGGCACACATACATGCACCCACCCATCCATCACCCTCCCATACATCCCCCACCTACACATCTCTTCACCCACACACACATCCTCCACCCACCAACACTCACCCACCCACATATCCTCCACCACCCACCAACATACCCCCAACTACCCAGCCAAACACACATACCCCAGCCACACACCCCCATCCACACATATTCCCGCCAACCCACACATCCCGCACTTACCCACAAACAAAACCCACACCCACCCACAATTTCTCCACTTACACACATCCCCACTGCCACATCCTTTTCTCTCGCTCGTTGTCCAAAAAGCATAGCAGACTCACAGAAGCAACAAAGGAACTCGAGCAACCACAGGCGTCCTTGACAATCGTACTTTTAATACATATGATTGCGACAGCCGACAATATCACCAGTTCCCATATTGCTGGGAGGGCAGGTGATTCATAATAAATAATGTCAATAATAATATCAATCTTGTCGCTGACTACAATTCAATAATGTTCGGATTACCAATCGGTTCCGTGGACTGTCATCCCACGGCACTCAGGAATACTGCCTAGCTAAAGAACACTCACTTACGTATCTTCTCAGTGGCTGGCGAGCAGTGACCTTGAGTTGACATCCGATGTCGAACTGCGACCACTTCTCATGCAGTTCAGGTAACTGGTTTGACACAACTGTCCCTAGCAGGTTCTTGCTGTTATATCGATGGCCATCGTTGTATAGAACTCTGCGCTCTTACAAACCATTATCTCAATTCGCCATTGTAACAATTACACAAGTCTTTCACGACTTTTAATAAGAAACACTTCCTCACAGTAGAATATCTTTCGAACACTTCCTCTCTCTGTCAACCCGCAGACCTGACTAACTCTAGGTTGTTTCTTTTCTCGTGAACTAGGCTGTTCCGGTCACGTGATATGCAACTTTCTAAGTAGTTTCCCTTAGTGCTATTCATCATCATCATGTGCTCCGATCTGCCTTTACACGCTTTATCAGAGCGTGTCAGTTAATTGTTATTGCGTGAATTGTTCTCAATTTTCCCTTTGTTGGTCTTTTACCGTAGACCTTCTGTTAACCCGTAAGCTTAATGCTGTAAGCCCTATATTGCTACATGGCAGTATACCCCCCCCCCCTTCCGTTTTTGAAAATGGTGCAACCATTTTCATTGTCTATTCGGTATCTTACTGTTATGACATGTGGCAATATTCACAGTTCTTTTGTCATTTCATACCTACATTTCATATTCATGTATTCCCACATGCATCTTCTGTCTTTGTGATAATATGGTGGTATGGTATTCTGTTAATCACTCCACAAAATCACTAAAAAAATTATTCTTATTTATATCGGACACGCACTTCTATCTACTATCCTTGTAGACGTCGTGTAGCCACAGCCTATGGGAGGGCTTAATCTATAGGTTTCAAAAGGTCCCGCGGCCTCCTCATAGTAAGTTCCTCATTTGCACTATCGGCAAGCATCCCCAAATCTATCAAGGCCATTACGCCCGAACGAGGGTACTTATGTGATTAACAGGTACCATTACCCTCTTTATTATTATTGGTGTTTGGTATGTGGAATATGTCTCTAATATGAATATGACCTTTATACTGCTATGGTTGCCAACTGTCATTCGAGGTTACCGTTTGACTTTAGTTTATCTAAGTTGTTTACAAGAGAGGTTGCTGCATGAGCCGTTGCTTACTTGAGGTTTACTTGTATTGTTTCTTCTTCTTAGATTGATTACTTCTTCTTCGTAATTGGTATAGTCTTTTCTTCTTCTATACGCATATTCATTCTGTTGCTCAGATGGATGTGTGATGTCGATCTCATTATCATCACCTTCATGTATGTCAAAGTTTATAATACTTTGATACTCTATTATCATTGTCATCAGGGGGCTGAATTGTCTCGAGGTATGGTGTCCGCCTCGAGTGCTGGAGGTCCCTGGTTCAGGCCCCGGTGAGGACCGGGATTTATTATAAAAAATCCACCTGGACTTCCAGTAATAAAATTTTCCCTGGTCTCTGGGTAGTGAGATCGGACGCCCGTGTGCATTGTTGCTCACGTTAAAAATCCCTTGGCAGTTGGAAATCGAAAAAAAGTAGCCGAACGGCGCTGCCCGGGCAAAATTTCAGTTAAAAATCTACCCAAAGTATTTCAGGATCCTCGCCGATGCAACGGAGTTCGTGCATTGAGCTGAGATTCTCCAGACTCAGGTTTGAGTTAGGAGGTAAACGGAGCACTTGTGGGTTAAACCGTGTGCCGTGATGTTGATCCAACGACTAAACTAACGACTAAACTAAACTATTATCAATGTAGGTGGATGTTACCTTACCCTATGTTGTTCATTGAACATTGTAGTTCCCGGGAAGGTTAACCCGGTCAACAAATGCCCGCAGAAGTCGAATGTGTCGGCCTAACGGCGCAAGAACGCAGCTCTGCTGTAAACAGGCACAACGCAATCACATCCGAAAAAAAAACTCCGGATGAATGCAGAAGAAGAAGAAGAAGAGGAAGAAGAACATTGTAGTTCTATTTCATTGCTGTGAACACCCTTGTTGTTTCTTGTGAAATGTTTCTCTCTGTCTTGGTGTTATTCATTTCCACGAAGTACGTTCTCTTCCAGCTCTTCCAGATATTACTTCCATCTATTGATTATATTGCCTTGTCCCATCATTATTGCACCGTTCTTCGATTTTAAACATCCAGTGGTATTTAGTGTTTTCCTACCTGTTATTGTATTTATTCGTTGACACATGGTATGTGAGTCTCTTCCATAGTTTGTCCCTATGTCCATGCACTGCTGATTTAGCCATACTTCTTTAGCCACCTTGCATTTATTTACTATTTCTTTAAGTAGTCTAGTATATTCTTCTTTATTTTGCTTTTTCTTTTTTCTTTCGTCCATCATATGCAAAAATTCATTTGTCAACCATTTTTTGTTGCAATTCTGTATTTAGATTAAGTTGCATGTCCTTCACAGGACGTAGCAGTCAACCCCAGTATTTTCGCTGTTCGTGATTCCTGGGCAAATTTTACGTTCAGTAGTTTGCCATTGCTTTCTGAATGACCGGCTCCTATACCATTTTTCTAAAAAAGCCCGCACCACCGTGTTTCGAACTCGGGTATACGGACTCACAAATCGCGTTCGCTAGCCCTTAGCCACAGAGACCGATGGAATGATGTCACTTGATGTCTGTTGTATTGATTCCCGCAACATGTCCCATTGTTCATCAATATTCTATATTATCTCCATGGCATTATATCTGTTCTTTACAGTAACATTCTACCTTTCTCTAATTTCTTTGTCTGTTCTAAGTAATGCTAGATCTAATGGGATTTTCTTGGTGTTTTCTTTATGTTTTTTTTAAAGTCTTCACATCATCTTTCCTTTAACTGACACATGGTCACTATGCATATCTGCTCCTGGTCTAGTGTTTGCTAATACTAAACTGCTTCTGAATCTCTTTGGTATCAGTATGTAGTCAATATGGTTGTGAATATTATCTCCAGGGCTTTTCCATGTATATAATCGTCGAGGATGTTGTTTAAAACAGGTGTTACCTATTACCATGTCATGGTATTCTGTCCATGTTATTGATCTGTCACCTCTCTCATTCTACTTACCTAAGCCTTTTTACTTTTACACGACTTTTTAGGCCATAACCACCAATCACACCACTCACCTTTCGTTGCCTACAGTGGCAGTGAAATCCCCGAGCATGACAGTCATTTCACAATTTGTACACGGATCCACGGCCATGTCTGACTCGTTGGACCAGTGTACAAATTTTGAAATTACTAATAGGTAGAAATGTTATGATACGTCCGAAAGGTAGCAAGCAACTAATACCCATAGTTAAAAAGTTAGTTGCATATCCTTTACAGGACGTAGCAGTCAACTTCAACATTTGTTGGCTGTTTGAGATCGCTGGGCAAGTTTACATTCAGTAGTTTGCCATTGCTTTCTGAACTACCGGCACGCATAGTTAGTTAGTTAGTCTTTCCTCTTGAGCCTAAGGCGGCGCATAGGGCAGAAGTCCTGTCTCTCCATGCTTGGCGGTTCGCTGCTACCTGTTGTAGATCTTGGATATTTACTTGGCCATTGAATGAGCCTTCTCTAATGATGGTTCTACGCAGGGTCTCTCTTGGTCTTCCCCGTTTTCTTTTTCCTACTGGTGACCATATGAGGGCTTGGTAGGGGAGTCTTGACTTGTCCATTCTGAGTACATGGCCGATGTGATTCCAACGGCGTCTTCTCATGAAATTGGATACTGTATCTTGCTTAGTCTCTTGTCTTATTTGCGAATTGGTTCTGAAGTCTGTCCAGTGGATGTTTAGAAGTCTTCTAAGACATTTGTTCTCAAAATTGTCTAATTTTTTTATCTAAAGCTACCGTTGATTTCCAACTTTCACATCCATACGTTAACACTGGAATCACACAAGAGTTGAAGATTTTAAGTTTTGTGTGTTTGCTGAGTGTCTTTGACTTCCAGATGTTTGACAGTTTATTGAAGGCACTAGATGCCAGTGCGATTCTAGATGATATTTCTGGTGTTGAGTCCCCTGTAGATGTCATTTTGCTTCTTAGGTATGTAAAGCTGTTGACTTTTTCAAGAACGTAGCTGTTCAATTTGGTGTCATCTGAACTGTTGGTAAGATCAATAGTCTTTGTTTTTGTGGGTGTTAATTTGGAGACCTATTTGCCCTGAAACATTTTGGAGGTGGTTTATTTTGTCTTGGCATCCGGGTGTGTTGAACTCAAAAGCACTATGTCGTCGGCAAAGTCCAGGTCTTCTAGAATTTTGTCAACCCAATGGATACCCATATTTGTGTTGTTTGTGCATTTGGGCATGACCCAATCGATAGCTATTCCAAAAAGCATCGGTGATAAGACACACCCCTGTTTCACTCCTGTTTCGACTGAGAACCAGTCAGAGTTGCCTGTTTCTGTTCTTACGCAGCAACGTGTTTCTTTGTAGAAAGATTTTATGACGTTGGTATATTTGGTAGGAAAACCATAGATGTTAAGTAGATTCCAAAGTGAAGGACGGTGGATACTGTCGAAGGCTTTTTGAAAGTCGACAAAGTTGGTGATTAATTTCGACTGGAATTCTACGGAGTCTTCAATATATTCTGAGAGTGAAATGTGGTCTATGCATGACCGTTTTTGGTCTGAAGCCTGCTTGTTCTTCTCTGAGCCTTTCATCTATCGCCTTTTTCAATCTCTCAAGTAACATGCTACAAAAAAGTTTTCCTGGTACTGACAATAGAGTGATACCACGCCAATTATTGCAATCAGACATATCGCCCTTTTTAGGCAGTTTTGAAAATTACACCATCTTTCCACTGTTGTGGTGGGGATTCGTTTGCCAGATTTCATTGATCAGCTGTAACAAACGTTGTAAGGTGTTCTCATCTGCTGCTTTGAGTATTTCTCCTGAGATTTCATCTTCACCAACAGCTTTGTTGTTCTTCAATTTTTGGATGGCTGCTTTAATCTCTTCCATGGTGAATGACTCGCAGGAGGCATCTAGTGGGGGCATAGTAATTTCTCCATCCAGGTTCGGGAAAAGGGGCAGGCTGCGGTCTATTTAATATTTTTTTTGAAATGTTTCCCCCTCTTTTTTCTTTTTTAAAGGGGATCGGT
>JACEFZ010025904.1:0-45000 GCA_014155875.1 Cepaea nemoralis
AGCTACAAGATATCAGATCGCATTCTGTGACAACATGTCGCATGGGCCTCAATTTCCTCGTCTGTGTTGCCATGTTAATGAGAAATCGAGCGGCTTTTTGTGGTGTTTCCGGTCGTGTGTTGGGAATGTCAAGGGCAGGTGACAAGATTGCAGAAGTATACAGAAGTGTAGATAGAATCTAGAAGGTGCTGTTTATGAAACAGACACAGACGTGTAGAATGTAGAGGGTGCTGTTTATAAAACATCACATAAATGTGAAATGTAGAGGTTGCTGTTTATGAAACAGCCAAAGACGTGTAGAATGTTGAAGGTGCTGTTTGTTAAACAATGACAAACGTGTAGAATGTAAAGTGTTCTTTATATGAAACAGTCACACAAATGTAGAATGTAGAGGGTGCTGGTTATGAAACAATCATACACGTATAGGATGTAACAGGTGCTGTTTATGAAACAATCATACACGTTTAGAGTGTGATGGTGCTGTTTAATAAACATTACAGAAGTTGTGTTTATGAAACAATCAAACAAGAGTAGAATGTAAAGGATGATGTTTATGAAAATATATCACAGAAGTGTAGGATGTTAAAGATGATGTTTATGAAATAATCACACAAGTGTAGAATGTAGAGGGTGCTATTTATGAAACAAGCACACACATGTAGAATGTAGAGGGTGCTATTTATGAAACAATCACACACGTGTAGAATGTAGAGGATTATGTTTATCAAACAGACACAGAAGTGTAGAATTTAGAGGTTACGGTTTATGAAACAGTCTCAGAAATGAGAAATATAGAGGATGTTGTTTATGAAACAACCACTAACGTGCAGCATGTAGAAGGTGCCGTTTATGACAAATCACCCAAGTGTAGAATGTAGAGGATACTGTTTATGAAGCAGTCACAGAAGTCTAGAAAATAGAGGGTGTCAGAGAAGTGTAGATTGCTGAGTGTGCTGTTTATGAAATAGCACATAAGTGTAGAATGTAGAGGGTGCTGTTTATGAAACAATGACAGAAATGTATAATGTAAAGTGTGCTGTTTATGAAATAATCACACACGTGTAGAATGTAGAGGGTGCTATTTATGAAACAATCACTGTAGAGGGTGCTATTTATGAAACAATCACTGTAGAGGGTGCTATTTATGAAGCAATCACACACGTGCAGAATGTAGAGGGTGATATTGATGCAACAAGGACATACGTGTAGAATGTAGAGAGTGCTGTTTATGAAACAGTCTCAGAAGTGTAGAATGTAGAGGTTCTGTTTATGAAAGAATCATACAAGTGTAGTATCTAGATAGTTATATTAATGAAACAGTCATACACGTGTAGAATGTAGATATTGATGTTTATGAAACAGTCATACACGTGTAGAATACAGAGGATGCTGTTTATGAAAAAATCTACATGCGTACCGGGAGCTGTGGTGGTGTAGTGGCTAGTAAGCTTGCCTATCTACCCGAGGCGAGTTTTATTTCCTTAACATACTCCACGCTGTTCCAGCCTAACATAGGGACCAGGACATTTCGTGAGAAATAAAAGCGAGCGGTGTGATAATGACCAAATTACGCAGTACGTTCTCAGTTAGCCTTGAGTGATATATGGATTAAAACATGTATGAAAGAGAGTGATAGATGGGCAGAATGTAAGACAGGCCTGCGTGCCCAACTCTTAATGTTTAGAAACGTTTGTTCGTTCGTTCGTGTTGGTTCGCCATCATTAACGTGTATTTTGCATGCTGACGTAGGAGATCATGTATCCCCACAGATCTCGGCCCATGGTGTTCTGGATCAATTTCTGTAGATGATGTACCTCCAGGGAAACATCACAGTCCATACAGCATCATTGGCTGCTACTTCTACTGTTGGTTTTTCCAGTTGTCACAATGTATTCCCAATGCCGGCGTTCTCATTTCATGACCACAGAACAATCTTTGTTTTCGTGTGTTTGTATATACTGTAAGAAATAGAGAGCTGAAAAGCTGTACAGAACCTGTTTTGCTGTATGGCAAAGAATCTTTGAAAGTAAATAAACAAATTAGGAAGAGCCTGGAAGCAATGAAGATGTAGTTCCTGGGAGGATTGTTGCGGATTCATTGCACTGCAGAGTAACTAACAACGGTTGTCTAAAGGAGGCTAACGAAACTAGAACATTATATACAACAATAAGAAAGAGACAAACAGCTGTCTTTGGTCATGTGTTGAGAAGGGAGACCTTGGAGAATCATCGTGACAACTGGAAAGATCAATTGGAAGAGAGGCAGAGGCAGACGAAGAAAATGATGCTGAATGGATTGAGACTATGGCATGGAGGAATATCATCAGCAGACTTTATTAAACAAATTAAAATTTTAGTCCTTCACAGGACGTAGTAGTCAACCCCAGCATTTTAGCTGTTGGTGATTCCTGGGCAAGTCTTACGTTCAGTAGTTTGCCATTGCTTTCTGAACGACCGGCATCTAAACCTTTTTTCGAAATAAAGCAGCACCGCTGTGTTTCGACCCGGGTATACGGGATTACGAAACGCGTCTGTTAACACTTCGCCATGGAGACCAGCTTTCAGAAGTGGGATTTGAACCCACACCTACATTCGTGGACCAGAACACTCACCCAACATCGTTGGGAAGGCTTTGAGCCTTGAGTCTGCCGCCTTAGTCAACTCACAGAGTTTATACATAACACCAAAGACCGATATCTGTGGAGAGCCTTGAACGCCTACGCCAGTTCGCAGGGGATTTGATGAGGATGATGATAATGATTGTGATGATACTATTCCACTTTCATTAGCCTTGCCCGGGCATTTTTCTTTAGTCTCTCAGGTAATCCAAGGTATTTGCAACAGACGTCTTAGAAACCATATATCCCAGGCCTCCAAGATATTTCTTATTTGCCCGTTTAAGTGTCATGCTTCACTGCCATACAGAAAAACAAGTGGCTCTTTGGTGGCGAGGTCACTGTTGCAATTATTAATCCCGCATACCGTGTTCCGAACTCAGCTGAGGGCGATTTGGAAGCAGACTGCCTTGCGTTGGTTTCCCATACAATGGTATGAGTGCCGGTTGTTTAAAAGCAATAGCAAACTAATGAAAGTAAACTTGCCAAGCAATCACGAATAACCAAAAGTGCTGGGTGTGATATATTGTATTTTCACAAACGTAACATCGCGTCAATTATTTCCAGGACGACAATATCAGAGTTCACCACCAACAATACTAAGTTTGTTTCATATTACTACAATCTCATATTTTACAAGGACAGACTCATGGTCCACGGGAAAGTATAAACACGACACGGAGAAAACTGAGATATAAAAAGCTACAATCGGTTTCCGGCCTCATTGTACCAACAAAACAGCGACTGGTCACAAACCAAGATGTGCCTGCGGAATGGTAGCTTCTTAACTCGCCACGACTAAGTGAGAAAATTGTCTAAAGAGAAGAAGGACCATACATCCAGCAGCCAGTATTTGGAAACAACCAAATCTATGACCATACTTCTTGGTGATGTCAACTGTTGACACGTGTTGTGAATTTGTCTTGTTCGGATGAGGTGAATATGATAATTAATTTAAATTTTAGATTAGTTGTGAGTCTTTTTCCCAGAAGAAGAGTTGGTAAGTCGTCTTGTAGTTGAACCATGTGGAAAGTTCTTAAATTAATTTAGTAAGAACTAAATAATATATTCAGTTCTCATAGCCTATGGGTAAACTGTCCATTAAGAATCATCATAATGAGTTTTATTTTCTCCCAAAGTAAACAAATGATTTAATGTATAAGCATTAGACCATGTTGTACATTTATTTCTTAAGCAACTCTATCTACAATTATTTAGAATGGTGAGTTCTTAAGAATTTAATCTAGTAGAAACTAAATAATATTATCATAGTTATCATAGTCATAAGATAAACTGTACATTAGGAGAAAACTACTGTGTTTATTTTCTCCCAGCTAAACAAATTAGTAATGTTAAGCATTAGACTGAAGTGTACATATTTCTTAAGTAGTCAACTCATTCAGTAATGATTTAGAGTGGTGAGTAACGTAGGATTTAAAACTAGTTTACATGTGCCAGCACTGATAGAAAAATTAGTGTAATGTGTAATTAGTCAGTAGATTTAATTTTGACATGAGCACATTCGCTAACAAATAGTTTTCTGGTATTTCATGAACACATGAGAACCAAATATATTCTATAGGGATCATAATTTTGTGTTTTGAGTAAAGCACCCATGTGGTGAGTCAAATGTATTTTCAATGTTGTAAACATATGGAATTAATGTTTGTGCCACACAATAATACTTAGTCAACCGGCATGCTAGAATGTTTAAGATTCGAAATGCCTGAATGTAGACTGAAGAGATCACATAAATTCATGAGACAATGTGGGGTCCCCTGTGTATTTTCATTATTGCTGCACATGATGAAGTATCTTTTGAGAATCTCATAATTATGTCTAATGATCACAATGATCACTATGTCATTGCTGATAGCATGTCTGTGAGGATTCATATGTGATTTCATTATTGGTAAACAGATGTGAATGTATCATTTGGTAACAAAACATCAGTATGACTATTCATCATCTAGGAAATATTATAATTTCTGAGGACAGAGGAGCATGATTGAGATTTAATTGCAATATCATTGTTATTGAACCTCCTGAATTTATCAGGGATAAAGCACCTACATATACATCATTGTCATCCATACAGATATGATTGTGTCTGCTGAATGGGTAAGATCTCATTGTGATGTCAATGGTGTTAACATTTAAAGTTATCATTGGGAAATCACATAAGTCTAGCTACTTATCTTACATGCAAGTATGAATGATGATAGATGAGAGAATTGACCCTCCATGCACATATGAATGATGTCTGATAGATGAGAGAAATGATCATCCATACATATGAATGTCTGAGAGGAGTGAATTTACCCCATATGCACAGATGGATATGTTGACTGATGCATGAGAAGTTTGAGTGAGTGAGTGAAGTTACAGGCTGAGAAAGAGGGAGTATAGACCAACAGTCAATCTCAGGATAGCCGGCATCTTTGATGTGTAATGCCATGACTATCACCGTAAAACTTTGGACTAAAAAAGAATTCACCTGAATACTATACAAGAATGGATACCATAAAGCACTTATATTGCTTATAAACAAACACTCATTACAATGGGGACTGATTTTTAAAAGCCCTTAATGTATGAGACCCTTTTTCCTGAATAGAAAAAGATGTAGAGAAATAAACTAGGTACAGAAGAGAATGGTCTACATAATTGTCAAATTCCAAATCACTCAAGGTATTACTTAAATTATAGACCTGAGGACATGCATAGGTGAAGATGAAACTGCACATCTGCTAGTTAAACCTTGAACACCTGATAGTGGAAGATTGGAGTTAGAGCAAACAACTATGTTGGTGATAACTAATTGAGAACACCAAGGCTATCTTTCTTCTATGTTTATTTTCTCTAAGAACAAGATTCATTTTATTGTTTTCACTTGTTGTGTTCTTAGGCTTTTACATTTCATTTCTAATATCATATTTATGATATTATTAGAATTATGTGATGCTAAAATTTCAGGTAGTGGTCATTATCCAGACCTGATTTTGTGAATGCAGCACTTTGTGAAAGTAGTAGTAGCAGCTTGGCTGAATACAGAAGCCACTTAACTGAGTGAGGCAGCTGAGATAGTGAAGCCAAATACTATTCCACAGCAACTTCGTGCCAATTTTCACCACCTTTACAGGACAGGTATCACATATCCTCTTGTCTAGATAGTGTGGGAGAAACATCAGTCAGCCCGAATAAATCACAGGGGAAAAAAATAAAAAAATAAAGAACACTCAAGAATATAGTCTACACAGACTGAACACTACGAGATCCAATACCTGGATGGGAAACCAACCAGGGTGCACCCATTTTCTTTCCACAGATTAGAATTAGGTCAGCATAAGAGGCCCAATAATTACAATTGAAACCGGATATAACACTGAGGACAATGTATGATACAGTGGCATAGCCAGGAGACAGATAATTATTTAGAGATAACTATGTAAATAATCTTGTAATTGTACTGTATTGATTGTTGTATGTTATTACATGTATAATCAATAACTCCATATATATATATATATATATATAGCCGGTCTCTCTTGCTGAAGGGTTACAACACTTTCTCCGTAATCCCGTTTATCACGCAGAGTCTCGTAGCGGGAGAGAACTGGGAGCGGTTCGACCCCCGCTGGTGACTTGCGGGAAACTGAGCCGTCCGCTCAGAAAGCAATGGCAAACTACTGAGCGTAATCGTGCCAAGAAATCAACAGACAGCTGAAAGATGCTGCTGTTGGCAGCTATGTCCTGTAACGGATATGCAAAAAAAAATTTAAAAAATTTATATATATATAATGATGAAAATTACGGGTTATTTTCTCTTTTGAGAGTTCTCTTGTCATAGTAAAATTGTTGTAAGCAGTTACCCTAGATTAATTATTTAGTTTGTAGAGGAGAGGCAAGGAACCACCCCTAAGGACATTTGGGATACTTAGTACAAATTTCATTGTTTTCCTGGAAGTATTCCTTGGTTCTTCAAAACTCTATTTAATGGTCTCAAATCATTGAGCCAGTAACAGCTAAATTAATTTTAACGGGCAGGATCACATTGAGAAAGAGGAACTGAGGATCCTTGATCTCTTTGGGGTTGAGCCATCAACTATGTATCCGACACTGGGGTTGACTGCGATGTCTTGTAAAGGATATGCAACTAAGTAACAGAAAAACAAAATCTATATACTATATCAGTACTTTCTTTCTGAAAGTCAGTTATAGTGACTTATTGCAAAAGTTACCTTTGTTTATTTGTTTTGAAACGCAGATTTTCCTTGGCTTATTATACTTTTCATCTCTCTAGCGCATCGTCAGTCTGATATTATGCTTGTCTCAAAATATTTGAATTAATCTACTTGAAAAGAATGTGTTTTTCAATTATAATATACCAATCTTGAGGTACATGTGTCTTTGATATAACCATTATTTGGGTTTTCTTGATTGTCAAGGAAAGTCTCTACATGATTTCATTTTGGTTTCCCCTTGTCCTCCACATTTCCTGGGGTCTGTTACCTCACCTTTTGACAGCTATTTCAGACTGTCAGAGACTAGGTGAATATCCCGATATGCTCAGCTGCCGAGTTGCCTACCCACCCCGGTGGATACTGGGGTGTTAGCCTTTCTCTACCACGTGAAGCTGCAGCTAATTAAAGTCATCATCATCATGTTTCATGCCGATAAGCTAGGTGATCAAGTTTCGCCCTTCTACACGATCACAAGAGTCGTGGATCAGATCTGTATTCTTGTCTCGATCATACCATGTGATCAATCCATCCTTATATTTACTTCTGTGCCTTCCCCTTGTTCTTTTCCCCTAAATCTTGCCTGTTGTCATCGAGTTCTGTAGTATATTTCTTTGCATAACACGCCCAAAGAATTATTACCTCGTCTAATTTCTCAAATCAGTTTACGGTTTTCATGTGCTACTTGCTGGGCTTGCTCATTGGTTGTTCTGTCTGTCCATGGTATTCTTTGCATTTTCCCCAGAAACCACATTTCCACTGCCATTAACTATTTTTCAGCTTGCCTGCTCATTGTCCACGTTAAACATCCATACAAAATCACAGGTTCTATTTAGCACTTCAAAACTTTTGTTTTCTCGTTGCAACTGACATCCTGTTATTGGTCAGTATGTTTTCCATTATGCAAAAAGCTACCTTCGCCAACCTTCTCTGTGGCGAAGGTGTTACGGAAACAGTTCGTAATCCCGCATACCGGTGTTCGAAACACAGCTGAGGGCGATTTGGCAGCAGATCTCCTTGCGTTGTTATTTTCCTACAATGGTATGCGTGAGGAAATGTCAGAATGCGCTGGCAAACTATTGAACGTAAACGTTCATGTAAACTTGCCAAGAGATCACAAATAACCAAACAACAATTTGGGTTTGACTGCGACGTTCTGTAAAGGACATGCAACTACCTGCTTTCTTTTGCGTTCACCAAAGCGATTCTTGTTCTAATCTCTTCATGACACCCGCTATCAGATATTATGGCTGTTCTGAAATAATTGTACCGATTAAATTACAGAACGTGTAATGCCATTTCTCAAACTTCTCCGAAATGTTCGAATCGTGAGTGGTCTACAAATACGGGATTAACACCATTATCCTAATAAGCATCATCATGTGAAATGACATCACGTGCTGGCTTAAGTTCTTTACTAAAAACATACATGGTGACCTACTTGCAGATTTGCTTGATAAATATCCAGAGTATTTCGAGAAAGCTTAACTACTTTACTGTCTGGGTCAAATACGGTTGTTAAGAGCGGAAAACGGAAAGGGAAAGCACGGTTCTTGAATGCACACATTTACAACATATATGGTTCATCTAAACATGCATTTACAACATGTGTGGTTCTTGAATATGCATGTATAGTATGTATGGTTCTTTAATATACACATGTGCAAATGTTTGGTTAGTGAGTGAATACACGCATTTATAGCATGTATAGTTCATGTATACAGGTCTTTACATTTATATTTTATGTATACGGGCATTTAAAACAATTATATTTTATGTATACCGGCATTTATAACATGTATAGATAATGCATACAGGCATTTACAACATGTAAATTTCATGAATACATGCATTTACAACATTTATAGTTTATGTGTACAGGCATTTACAACATGTATAGTACATGTATACACGCATTTACATTTATAGTTCATATATAACGCATTTACAACATGTATAGTTCATGGATACACGCATTTACACCATTTATAGTTCATGTATACACGTATTTACAACATGTATAGTTCATGTATACACGCATTTACAACGTGTATAGTTCATGTATACACGCATTTACACCATTTATATTTCATGTATACACGTATTTAATTTATAGTTTATGTATACACGTATTTACACCATTCATAGTTCATGTATACACATATTTACAGCATGTATAGTTCATGTATACACGCATTTACAACATGTATAGTTCATGTATACATGCATTTACACCATTTATAGTTCATGTATACACGTATATTCATTGATAGTTTATGTATACAAGCAATTACAACATTTATAGTTCATGTATATACGTATTTACAACATGCATAGTTCATGTATACACGCATTTACAACATGTATAGTCTATGTATGCACACATTTACACCATTTTAGCTCATGTATACACGCATTTACATGTATAGTTTATATAAACACGCATTTACAACATTTATAGTTCATGCATACACGTATTTACAACATGTGTAGTATATAAGCGGTAATTCTCCCGCTGTTTATACTTCATCTCGACACCGCAAGTTACAAGAGGAACATTATGAGATGAGAGGTGAGATGAGATAGTTCATGTACACATATATTTACAACATGTATATTTCACGTATACCCGCATTTACAACATGTATAGTTCATGTATTCACGCATTTGCAACATTTATGGTTTATGTATATATGCATTTACAACATTTATAGTTCATATATACACGCACTTACATTTATAGCACACGTATACAGCCATATACAACATGTATAGTTCATGTATGTACGCATTTATAAGACGTCGTTCTCGTATAAACACATCCCTGGAAGGTTAACCCGGTCAACAAACACCCGCAGAAGTCGGATGTGTCGGCCTAACGGAGCAAGAACCTAGCTCTGCTGTAAACAGGCACAACGCAATCACGTCCTATAAAACTCCGGATGAACGCAGACGAAGAAGAAGAAGAAGAAGAAGAAGAAGAAGAAGAAGAAGAAGAAGAAGAAGAAGAAGAAGAAGAAGAAGAAGAAGAAGAAGAAGAAGGCAGAAAAAGAAGGAGACGGCAGAAAAAGAAGAAGAAGAAGAAGAAGAAGAAGAAGAAGAAGAAGAAGAAGAAGAAGAAGAAGAAGAAGAAGAAGAAGAAGAAGAAGAAGAAGAAGAAGAAGAAGAAGAAGAAGAAGAAGAAGAAGAAAGAAATTTGTAAAAGGATTACATCTAATACTTTCTTCTTGTCTGTCATAACCAAGTAATTAGCACAGAAACGGCAATCGCTTTATCCAAACCCATCTATCTTGCTAAAGAAAAACAAGCATGTAAAATTGTGTAATTAAAAACAAAATTCACCTGACAAAAATTAGCAGGCACTTTTACGTAGCGTTGTAAGCGGATTAGCGATGTAAGGATCGCGTTAAAACGGTATTAAGATGGAAGTGATTCCGAATTACAGCCATCGTGCCCTACGCGTTTATCTCTGCGTCATTATTTCTTTCCATCGCACCAGTTTCCGAGTATTTTCAAATTGTCTCTGTCAGGAAAACCTGTGGCTTGTTTATTTTATCTGATCGAGTTAATTTCTATCACGGCCAAAATGTGATGAAGCGGATTTACATTTGCGATTTTTCCTCATGCAGTTCGTTACGGATTTTACAAAATACAACCCCTGAAGAATTACCTTGAAGTTAATTATACAGCTCCCCTGGGTTAAAGAAAATATGGAATTGAGTACAGCTCGTTTTTATACCAGGAAACAAAATATACAGACATAATTTTATTTTAAAATAAAACATCATCATCACGTGCCACGCTGAAAGGTGTGGGCGGTTATGATTCGACATCTCACAAGGTCACCTGAGTCTCGAATCAGGTCTGTGTTCATGTCCGGACCATGCCAAGCAGCCAAACCATCAAGGTATTTATCCCTTTGTCTTCCTCCTGCTCTCTTCCCATTAAGCATGCTAGTTGTCACTAAATTTTCAGGTCCTTTTCTATTAATTACATGGCCAACAAATCTTGACTGCCTACGTCTAATTCCTACAATCAATCTGAGTTTTTCATATGTCTCGCGCATGTTTCACCCGCATACAACAATATGGGTTTTATTTAGCACTTGAACTATTTTTCTCACTGCATCTAGTAACTGTTGTTGGTAAGTATGTTTTCAATGCTGCAAAATAAATGTTGTTTCATTATGATCTGGGGGTGGAAAGAGGATGGGGGGGGGGGGGGGACGGAGGAGGAAAGGAGGCGGGTGTGTAGTAGCCAGATGCTCGTGGCCTGAAATGGTGGTTAAGGCTTCGATTCTCATCAGGGCGGATTCTGAATGTTAAAATTGGCAAGGGTCGATCCACCTTAAAATTGGTTCCAGGAAATGTTTTGGAAAGTAAAGGCCACCCGTATGATACAGGCCACATCACCCACTTGTGCTATTTGGTCTATACAATTAAGGATTTGGCACCATATACCATAGGCACCTTACGGCGTGTACAGGGACCTTTACATATTTACCATAACCCAAGTACGCTAAAATAGAAGGGATAAAAATATTACAATATATACCACTTTTGGAGTCATAGTAGATGTTATATATATATATATATATATATATATATATATATATATATATATATATATATATATATATATATATATATATATATATATATATACCACTGTGTGAGTCATGGAAGATATACTACAATATATACCACTGTGAGTGTCATAGGTAGTCCAAGGAATTTGCAACATTCGTCTCATGAACTACATCTCAGTTGCTTCTAAGTTCTTCCAGATGTGTTCATTAAAAGCCTAGCATGGGTAGCATGACATATCTCGGGAAGCAACGGGTGCCGGCGTGATATTTACGCTATCATGAAACAATTGTGGATTAGTCTATACAACTTTAGTTCTATCCCATTTCACCTTAACAGATTCAGTGCCCAACAAAAGTAGGGTTGGACCAAATAAAAATTGATATCGCAAAATGGGAAGGTTAGGATGTGTCACAGTTATGACTTAAAAATCGTTAATATGGTAACAGACAAGGCGTATTATATATCAAAGAGGTTACATGAGGTACATTGCTGTATATAAGCGCACTGCAGATTTGGAAGCCCGCTCAAGACAATTAATCATCGCATGGCAATCCATCAGTTAACGAAGAATTGGGTAGTTATTTCTCTCAGTTGCCATAGGCCATATTCGTCGCTAGGCATGTAAAACACGTTAGTTGCATTTCATTTACAGGACGTCGCAGTCAACACCAGCATTGCTTGTCTGTGATTTCTTGTCAAATTTACGTTCAGTAGCTTACCATTGCTTTCTGAACGACGGACATTTATACCACTCTATGAAAACCAGGGCAAGGCGGTCTGCTGCGAAATCTGTCTCATATCGCCGACAGCTATGCTTCGAACGAGGTAGGAAGGAATACGGATTGCGTCCGTAACCACTTCACCATGGAGCTAGAATATAAATAGGGCCTATAATTTGCGTTAATAGATTCCACTGGAGAAATTAGCACAGACAAAGACAAACATATGCTGTCAGACAACTAATGACATCGGCAGGATGCCACAGAGACATACAATCTGAAGTACGTGCCGAAATAACCAGGACGTTTCTTTTCTCTCCATGAATAAATGATGGGTCATGCCCGACTACATCCAGCAATTTAGTGATCGCCGAGACATTTGAAATCCCATTACGCTAAATCAGATGTCTGCGAAAGATGCTAGTCTACCCACAGTGGTTCAGTGATCGATGGTGATTTCCCAATGTCTGAATTAGTAAAGTATTTGAGTAATGGATCCGGTTTTTTCTTCACGCTATGTGGCCTTTTCAACATTATATTGCTTGCTTCATATTTATTTATATATCAATCGGCATTCTATGTGTCATGTGGTCAAAGGTACGACTGTCGCTTTCATTTACCAAGGGAGACTCTGTGGCGAAGTAGTCAAGCCGTTTGACTCGGGCTCCGAAGATTGTGGGTTCGATACCGGGCAGCGTCCTTCGGTTCACGAGTTAAATTTTTCGGAGACTCCTGTGGGTCTCTCACTAGAGATACGGAGTTCGTGCTTGGTGCGACGCTTTCCGCGCTACGAAAAAGGACCGAGCCATATGGGATAAAAACCCTGTGCGATGAAGTCGATCCTATCGACTTTTAAGCCATTTTTTTTCACCCAAGGCATTTCCTGATACCCATTTTTTTCTTCTTGCGAACGCGGTTTGTGAGCCCGTATTCGAAACACAGCGGTGCTGATTTTTTCGAAAAAGGTATAGGTGCCGGTCGTTCAGAAAGCAATGGCAAACTACTGAACGTAACACTTGCCCAGGAATCACGAACAGCGAAAATGCTGGGGTTGACTGCTATGTCCTGTGAAGGACATGCTACTAAATTTTTAATTTCAAATTTTAGGCTGAGTGGACAGGATATTCGACATCTGTTTTTAAACATCTGCCACAATGCCTATTCGACCCCATTACACCCGGCTGGCAGAACAGCTTGTTACCGCAGTTCTCTCTAAGGTTGAATCCCGTCAGCATAATCATGTGACATGCCGACAGGCACGGGCGGTCATGGCTCGCCATCTCATGCGATCACCACAGTCATGGGTCGAGACCGCGTTCTTGTCCTGCCGATGTCCTCTGGTTACATCACCCAGATATGCACACGTGTGTTTATTTATGTGTGTCTATTTATACGCGTATTTATTTTTATGTGGGGCTATTTATATGTGTGTTTATTTATATGTGTGTTTATTTATGTGTCTGTTTATATGCGCGTCTGATGATATGTGTGCCTAGTTATATGTGTCTATTTATATGTGTGACTGTTTTGTGTGTTTGTTTATAAGTGTATATTACTTATTCAGTCTATTCAGTCATGGTAGAGATTTGTTCGCAGCAGACAAGCATAATCTCCGGCGGGCCTATTCTCGCCGGTCGCGAGATCCACACAGTGGAAGGATGGGGGATTTGCTCGCAATAGACAAGCAATATCTCCTGCGGTAGCTCTGGCGGGCCTATTCCCGCTGGTCGCGGGGTCCGCTAAAGTCAGGTGGAGAGTCTGACGATAGTGCACGCTTTACACAGGTCCGGACACTTGTGATTGACAGTTGTGCGCGCTCTTATGGTCCGGGCTCGTACGAGGCCTTTACCTGTGGAACTTGGCTGAATGCCTCTAAGCCGGGTCCCTTAGGTGCCAGCGTCTGGCCATCATTCGCCACCTGCTCGTGGTGGCGAGGTCTCGGAGGTTTGACACTGTGCCGCCAGCGTCTGCAGCCTACCTTGTGCCAGATGTATTGGTTACCCATTCCTCTGGAAAACACAAGATTAGGCCGAGAGAGGGATCATGTCTTTTGGGCACCACATGTTTCTCTGAAGCTCTGCCCAGGCATTGTGATGGAATATTGGCCACATTCCAACTCATATACTTTTGTCTGTCAAGACTGCAAGGTGCCACTCACTATATATATATATATATATATATATATATATATATATATATATATATATATATATATATATATATATATATATATATATATATATATATATATATAATTTATCGATGTTGTCACCACTGCATTCAACGAATGTTCCCCCAGAACCGATACAGTGCTTTGAAACTCCCTCATCCACTCATACACTTGCTGGACTGACAGGCTTGCATCACCATCATGGACCTTTATTCGCCGATGAATTTCTATAGGTTTCACCCCCTCACTGATTTAAAAAAAACGGATAATAACATACTTCTTCTCTTTGGTGCATGTTGAAAGTGGAGCATCCATCTTTAAACTTGTCCTTATAAAGGCATCGTGTTCGTCTGAATCGTGATGGCACATGCTTAAATCTCCTGACATCCTTAACAACAATACTGACAGGTTACAAGACGATGGCATGGCTATTGTAATTTCTATCACAATTTGAAAGTTTTCATTTCAAGCCCCCTCGTATATTCTTTGCTTTTTGTTTGCTTTTGACATTAGGTAACACACGTTATCAGAAGACTGCAGTTGTTTTTCAGTAGCCGACGATTAGAAACACACATTTCAAACATCAAAGAATAATCACCCTACACATCTGGTCCATAGCTCTGTACGGCTGTGTAACATTGACGTGAATCACAAAGGATGAAAGGACGATAGAACCTTTTGAGATATGGGTTATCATAGAATGATATTAATGAAGTGGACACAAATATGATCAGAAGATTTTAGCGGCAAATAGATAACTATTGACAGTCGTAGAAAAAATAAGCCGGCTGGATTTACTTGTGATACGAAATATTATTAAGAATAATGCAAGTCCAAATGCAGAGGAAATGATGGGAGGCAATGAAAAGAGTGTCTATATCATGTAGCATCGCGTATCCATGCAAGCACATTTAATATCAGATGCGTGTAGAATATCATTTAATTATTAATAAACGGTGGCAGTGGAGTGATATAATCAGATGATTTTTAACAGCTGTCTTCAAAATAGTAACGATGGTGATGATTACGATTGACTGAAATAATGTTTGCTGGAGTTTGTGTGTGTTTCTGTTTATTGCAGTAGGGAGGTGGGGTAGAATAAAGACAAATCGAAGTGGCCAAGTGACCTTTGCAAAAACCGAAAAATGTTGCCAGATTTCTTCAGCAAGATCTGACCAAATATACGATGTAGAGTCACACACGAGACGTTGTTTGGGACACACGACCGTCAGCCAACCACACGCAGTGTATCCCGTGGGACAAAACCGGATAAGACAATGACAACTCTCATGGCGTGACGCAGTGGCATAGTGGCTCGCAAGCTGACTGTCGGCCCAGTGGGCATGTATTCGAATTGTCATCCATTTGGATTTTAAAAAAATGGAAATAGCTTCTAGGTCGTCCCAGCCTAAAATGGCTACTAGAAGTGTTGTGAGAATTAAAGGCCACCGCTGTAATATTGGCCACTTGACTCATCGCTGTAGATGGATTCAAACTTGAGCACCAAAACGTGAGCACCATAAATCCAATACTCATTAGGACCCGAAAACGGGCGGTGTTATTTATATAAACATATTATGCACTGGCCGATCTCCTTGTCCAAGGTGTTAACATCTTTCTCCGTAATCCAGTATATTCTTGTGAGTAACGTAACATGTGCGAGAATCGGTAGTGGTTCTCGTAGCGTTGAAACTTACGGGGTATGTGAGCCGGTCGCTCAGAAAGCAATGGAAAACCACTTAGCCTAATCTTGCCTAGTACATCGACAGCAGCTGAAAAATACTGATGTTGACTGCAACGTCCTCTTAGGGATATGCAAAAAAAAAAAAAAAAATATGCACTGTTCTCAGGTTATTCGACCTGCAGACCTGTTATGCAGCTGCTAGGAGATATCACTCAATGATACACCATCTTAGCAGCTGTCCGACGTCAGTTTTTCATATACTTAATGAAGTGATTACAACTGATTTTTCCCAGTCATGTAAAATATCCTTCATGCTGTTAATATTTACTTACCTGTTGATTAGAAAATGTGGGGTATTTTTTTGTCAAAGCTGCTATCTGATGTGACTATATCTTTCGCGATGTGTAACTTCCGTAGGAAGTTTGTCATGCGCAGTATCTAAAAACAACGTTACCTGTTATGTTTCTTTATTCAAGAAATGCCGCGCTCCTGTACCGCCCAAACTCACCTGTACCGTAATTCCTAGCTTGGGTCATGAAGTCTCCATTGAGAAGTGGTTAACACACATGTCTCACGCTTAGAAGGTTGTGGGTTCGATTCCGGGTTACGTCGTTCGGTTCACAAGTGCAATTTTCTCGGAGACTCCTGGGGGTTCATGGCTGGAGCTACGGAGTTCGTGCTTTGTGCGACGCTCTCGGCAGATCGCATTGCTGACAAAAACCAATCCATATGGGATGGAACCCGGTGCAGTGGAGTCAAAACCGCTTGATTTTCACACCACTTTTTTTATAAACCGAGGGTTGTAAGTGTATTATTATTTAAGTCGTAGTAATGAGAGTTATAGAAGTCGTGGGTGAGTAGTGGCAAGGCTCCTGGCTGTCATCCCGCGGTGATTCGTTCGAATCCGCATGGGGCAAAATGTTTATAATTGGCCTGGGCTGTCAGGTCAACCCAACTTAAAACTGGTACCAAGAAAGTCTGTGGAAGTGAAGACTTGATACTGACCACATCACCTACCCAGTGCCAAGTGGTGAATACAAATATGGGTGGAGCATCATATGGCCAATACGCCTTAAGACGCCGACAAAGGTCCTTGTTTGACTAATTCAGTCCTCCAATAAGCTCTGCTCTCAGCCATGAGCGCAGGTGTGGGAATACAACAGCGCGTCCACTCTTCGACATCTTCAGGCTTAGATTCACCCCATATGCCTATTATCTGCTCCGGTCTGTTCCCAGGAGGAATGTCTATGAGAGAGGGTCATGTGGCGTGGTATGCTCAACCCAGACTTTCTTTCCACAACTCGTCATCACAAGACACGTGGATCCTGATGTATGCGCAGTTACATTGTCTCATTGTAACATAACCTAGGCAGGCTGAAAAAGGTATCATGCTGCATGCGCATCACGTGGTCTACAATTCAGTCCAGGCTGTGTGATATGGAGAGGTATAAATCCACCCCTGCCATGAATTGAGCGCGTGAGACTTCAGATGGTGCGTGACGACGGAAATGACCATGTGTTCACATTGATTCATTGTGGATGAACATTTACCCCCGCGAATTGGTCCCACCATTTACATTCGCTACTGCCATGAACTGCAGTTAATATGTCGTTTTTGAAGCAAACAGTAACAAACGATGGTCCATCAAGACGGCAAGGTGCCAGCATTGTAAGATAATCATGTACCTGCACTACTACCCCGAGATCAAGTACAGAGTAAAGGACGCCTGTTTATACCTGTTGGCTTGCTGGATATATAGTGCTAGATCCATATTTGTTATAATCATCATACCAGGATAAGATTATAACTATCTCACTTCCATGCCATGATAAGATTATAACTGTCACAGACTCCTGCCATGATAATATTCTAACTGCCATCCTTCCATGCCTAACTATTACACTTCCATACCAAGATACGATTCTAATTATCCCACGCACACGCACATTGGGGGATGCGTGGTCTCGAGGTATGGTGTTGGCCTCGAGAGCTGGAGGTCCCGGGTTCAAGCCACAATGAGGACCGGGATTTTTTCACGTGGACTTCTAGTAATAAAATTTCTCCTGGTCTCTGGGTAGTGAGATCGGACGCCCGTGTATATTGTTGCGCACGTAAAAAATCCCTTGGCAGTTAGAAATCGAAAAAGAGTAGCCTAACGGCATTGCCCAAGCAAAATTTCGAGTTAAAGATCTACCCAAAGTATTTCAGGATCCTCGCCGGTGCTACGGAGTTCGTGCACTGAGCTGAGTTTCTCCAAACTCAGGTTTAAGTTAGGAGGAGAACGGAGTACTTATAGGTTACACCAGTGTGCCGTGATGTTGATCCATCGACTAAACTAAACTAAACTAACACGCACATGCCAAGATAAGATTCTAACTATCTCACTTCCATGCCATGGTAAGATTCTTCTTCATCTTCTGCGTTCATCCGGAGTTTCTTTTTTCGGACGTGATTGCGTTGTGCCTGTTTACAGCAGAGCTGAGTTCTTGCGCCGTTAGGCCGACACATACGACTTCCGCGGACATTTGTTGACCGGGTTAACTTTCCCGGTGATAAGATTCTAACTGTCACACATCCATGCGAAGATAAGATTCTATAACACGTCCATGCCAAGATAAGATTCTGACTGTCACACATTCATGCTAAGATAATGTTCTGATTGTCACAAGTCAGGAGGTCTAAAATTTAATAATAGTGCTTGACTGAATTTTGCGTGTGGATTAGCTTTCCCTATTAACAGCCACCCTCGCCATCAGGCGAACCCACTCCGACTCCAGAAGTACTTGTGATTTACATCCCAAAGTCAATGACGTCAACATTTCAGTCCAACAGTTCGGTGTAGGGGTTGAACCCCTTATCTCGGCATAATCATACCGGATGTTTAAGAACGCGTTCCTATCCATTCGGCCATGCCCACCTCCTATTTACTATATGCTTTCTTTAAATACATACGACATAACACAATATTGCACCATTTCTTACCTGGCATATTAGACTCTATCCCGTCAGCTGCATACTGCAGAGCTATATATACATATGAAATACATGATAATTTGGCTCAAGTATGATGTACATAGTCGCTCATATTGTTCGAATTTCTAGAACGTTATCTACACTGAAGTCAAACACTTAACAATAAGTCATTCTGTTTACATAGCAACGGCTGGAATCGACTAATAGATAATGTTTCGATATAAACTTTCTGATGCTTTTCTAATGTAATGTCATGTAGCCTTTTGCACTTAGACTTCACTCCAGTCATTGCTTCTTAAATTCCTTCACTAACTCATTTAGCAGGACTTCTGTCGCTGTCTTCCTTCCGCGTACTACTTCTCTATTTATTCATTTATATTTATCTCGTGTTTCCTTTTTTCTCCTAATATCGAGTGCCGATTGTACATGAGTACAGAGCACGCATGGTAATGACACGAGTGCAGTGATGCCGATTCATGACTCAACTCAACTCAACTAACATAATGTCGAGTGCCAATTACCCATAAATATATGGGGCTAACAACGCATACCCTGAAAGCCTCAAGCGTAGAATGGAGCCTTTAAAAAAATAAATTAGGCAAATTTCAGGTCGGCATTTGATTGATCTGTGCCGCAGAGTTCCAGATAATAACAGGGCGTTCTAGGGCTTCAAGCTGAGGTCTGGTTATCATACTACTTTGATGAATTCATTTTTTGGGCAATTACCGCACGTTATTGCAGCCAATGCGGGTTTACAATTTACCTGCACTTCCCGTTAAAAAGCTGGTACCATGTAATGTCTTTGGAAGTAAATACGGCTCGTGTGATTCAGACCGCATCCCGCAGTGTCAGATGAGTGACACAAATATGGGTCTTGTACACTATGGGCAATGAGCCTTAAGGCTTCAAATGGCCTTTTACGTTTTTGCTTCCTTCTGTACGTTGTTCCTTACTATTTTACGTGTGTGCATACTCTTTTACGTATTTGCTTATCCTTTTACGTATTTGCTTACTCTTTTACGTGTTTGCTACTCTTTTAAGTGTTTGCTTACTCTTTTACGTGTTTGCTTACTCTTTTACGTATTTGGTTACCCTTTTATGTATTTGCTTACTCTTTTACGTGTTTGCTTACTCTTTTACGTTTTTGCTTACTCATTTACGTGTTTGCTTACTCTTTTACGTGTTTGTTCTCTCTTTTACGTGTTTGCCTACTCTTTTACGTTTTTGCTTACTCATTTGTGTGTTTTCTTACTCTTTTATACGTTTGCTTACTCTTTTACGTTTTTGTTTACTCATTTATGGATTTGCATACTCTTTTTCGAGTTTGCTACTCTTTAATGTGTTTGCAAACTCGTTTACGATTTTACTTACTCTTTTACGAGTTTGCTTACTCTTTTACGTTTTTTACTCACTCTTATAGTTAACATCTGAGGAAACGGGTTCAATCCTGACACCAGTCAGTTGGACTACACTGTTCACTTCTCGTCCTTGACATGGTGACATAAATTACAAATACATCTGCTGTCAGAGTGGGGACGCCTGATGGCGAGGAACACTGTGAATAGGGGAAGCTAATCCACATACAAACATCAGGCCTGTGCTACCAGAAGAAGTAGCATGTGCATGGACTGCATTTAAGTTCAAAGCGAGTGAGCAACTGATTATGAAATGCATATCGAATATAAAAGACAACTTTATACGCACGCAAAAAAAAGAGGCACATACAAACACAAAGACATGCAGGAACACAGACATTCAGATAGGCAGACATACTTACAGACATAGATATAGCAATACATACAGTGATACACACACACACACACACAGAAAAACGCACAAACGGATACACACACATACACACATACTGTATGAGACTGCACTTGAAACCATTGACCTGGTTTGCATCAACAGTGGCTATGTTACCAGGACAGCAAGCCGTCCTGGCGATGAGGACAGTGCTATTGATCTGGCGCTAGTTTCACCTTCACTCACTACAGTGTGTAGATGGGGTGTCCTAGGACACCACGGCAGCGACCACCACCCTTGCATCATATTGGTGGAGAAAGGCAGAACCAGGCAGCACAAGCTGAAGGTAAAGACTTTCCAGTATGACAGTACAGGGCAAGATGTGGTGAGTAAAATAAGACGTGACAAGCGCAGAAAGTTTCAGGGCAGGAAAAAAAGCTGGGAGCAGCCACAGTGGTGGAATTTCGAGGTGGAGAAGGCTTGGGTGGATAAGCGTGGTGCTGTAAGGAGATGGCAAAATGCCAAGAAGAACAGAGCTGGTCATCCTAGTCCCTGCATGCACTTAGAAAGAGAGATACACACAAATGTAAGCTATTTCAAGAAACTGGTCAAGGTGGTTAAAAGCGAAAAATGGGCAGAGGTGTGTCAAGAGTAAGCACAGACAAGTCACTGAAATTGTTCTGGCGACTACATAAAAGCATGAGTGGTGTAGTCAAGAATAAGAGCATTTCTGACTTCTAAGGTGCTGACCTCATCTGGCAGAGGACTGACGAGGACAAGGGCAAAGCCCTCTTTGAACACTATCTTGAGCAGAGCAACCAGACAGACATGGGAGGCCGAAATCTGGCCAAGGAGGTCACCTCAGACCGATGCAAGGCCCAGAACACTTCGGATGAAGACGCAGTGACAGTGAAAGAAATCAAGGCTGTACTTCGACGATCAAAAAACAGCGCTCCAGGTCCTGATGGCATAAGATACGACGACATCAATAAGTGTACCGACAATGAGCTAGAGAAACTAGCAGACATGTACAACAACAGTATAGGGAGTGCTAGCATCAAGGAGGAATGGTTAACAAGCTATCTGATTCACTTGCCGAAGCCTGACAAAGACCACAAAATATTTCAGGGATATCGAATTATAACCATGCAGAATACAATAGGCAAGCTGCTGGAGAAGGTAATTGCCAGGAAGATATCAAGCCAGCTAGAGTGGCAAGGTGTTTTCCCACCGACCCTGGGTGGGTACCGTCAAAAAAAAGAAACCTGGACCAATGCAGCAGTCTTTGCCCATGATGTCTATGAAGGTTTCCACTCAGGCATTGAAACCTTTGCTGCAGCGATTGATCTTGAGGACGCATATAACAGAGTACCATTGGATTTTTTAATGTTTCAGCTTCTTGAACTAAAAGTAAGTCCATTCCTCCTTAGTTGGATCGCTGCAGCCCTCTTCCAACGGAAAGTAGTATTTAGATGTGGCAGTTGGACTTCGGAACCAACAACAATATATCCTGGCCTACCACAGGGATCACCTTTATCTCAGGTACTGTTCAACGCCTACACAGTGAGAATCACCAGTGAGCAGATCACTGGACCTGGCAGGACATTGTCATATGCCGATGATGTTTTAGTGTATCGTCAGGGTAAGGATAGAGAGCAGGTTGCTGTGAAACTACAAACCGAACTCAATCGCATAAGTACTTGGTGTGATGAAGCTGGGGCAATGGTCAACCCAACAAAGGCAACAGTGACTTGGTTCTCGTTGAATAATCATATTGTCAACAATCCAACACCAACTGTAATGCTGTGTTCAGAGATGGTGGAAAAAACGCAGGCAATGAATTACCTGGGGATACGTTTAGATCGAAGCATTGCTTATAATGAGCACATAGACCAGGTGACAACATAGGCCAAGCTATGTTTGGCTGCGATGCGGGTGATGGCGGCAGCAAACTGTGAGCAGCGCCATCTATGTCTTCTGTACGAGGGGCTGGTCATGTCTGTTTTGGAGTATGCAATGGCAATCCTGACTCTCAGCCATAAGCAGATAGAAAGAATGGAAAGGATACAGAATGAAGCTATGCGCATTATTCTTGGATGTACAAGAGATACAGCATGCAGGGCGATGCGCTACCTTCTTGATTTTCCAACCATTGAAGAGAGAATACAAGTTTGCAGGGCACGCGCCTACCTCAGAGTTAACGCAAACACACAACATCCACTGAATAGTGAAATTAGGAAGGTGAAGGGCAGCAGGTTTGTCAGAGTCTCACATGGAGTCGGTAGGAATATAAAGATAGAAGGGAATTAGAGAAGGGACATAACCCCAATACAAGGGAACTAAAGAGACCCACTCGAATGCTCGAACAATCTAGAGCCTTCGAGAAGATAGGTCAGTTCGCCTACAGCCCCGTGGACACAGGTGGAACCCGCTAACCGCGTGCCAGGACCTGTTCCACGAGAAGCTCGAGGAGAGTTACAACCCGTGTCCGATCGAGACACGTTAGAGGGCAGACGCCGGACTGGACACCGAACAAGCAACAGGGCTTACCTTAAGGGGGACTTGATAGATTGAACCCAAGTGTATTTAGGGGTGTTACTCATAAGATAGATAGATGATAGAGTTTGTTGTAATGATCATGTATGATTGCTTTGTTATGAACTCCTGTGATATGCTACTCAAGTGTAGCTGGCTGCGAAAACCATTCTTCGCCAGCTTACTGTAAATAAATTATGTCAGATAGTATCAGAAAGGAGTTTGTTGCCTGTATGAACCCAAGTTTCATTTCCCTAGGTATCTAGGACGTTGACAAGGTTAAAAAGAGGACGGTCGTGGATGGGTCAAGCCGAAGACATTCTTCAACAGGTGTGTTCACTTGAGGACTTAGAACCTGGTGAGGAGTGGGTGCAAGTGCCAACAGACTTCTGCACATCCTTTTCAGTTTGCATCCAACTAGATAGGAAATGCAGACAAGAAAATCCGGCTGCTGTGGTGGCTGAAGTACAAGCGTTGATTTTCGAGAATTCGCTAGACGGTGACGCAGTCATCTACACAGATGGGTCGGTCGTCCGACATGTGAGAAGCTCATGGGCCTTTACAGCTCGGGCCGGAGGGAGAATTGTGAAGGAGGACTCTAGTGCTTTCACTGAAACCACAAGTAGCCTGACCATGGAAGTCATGGCAGTAAATAAAGCAATAGCATGGCTCGAGACACAGACATTCACTAGGGCTTGTTTCCTTAGCGACTCAATGAACATGATCAAGAGGATAGAGGAGGGGTCGATCCGAAGAGAATAGTTGCTGCCTCTGGAGCGGTCTCGCCTGGCAAAGATTAGTTTCATCTTCGTGCCAGGGCATGCGGGAGTACAAGGAAATGAGCGGGCTGACTGTGGAGGGCGGACGCGCCATGGACCAGGCAGACATTCTGAATGCTCTACGAGAAGTAAGACTTTTGCGAGAACCAAGTGATGACTGTGAATCTGCAACAATGGCCAGACTGCTAGAGCAGCAAATTAAAAGAGGGGTGGCCAAACAAGAACACTACTCAGGAAGCCAAAGAAGAGTGATAAACCAACACAGAACTGGCGTCGTTAGCCGCTACACGCTGCCGGATTTGCTGAGGAGGGGATCCGAGCACTTATGGACTGAATGGTTCGATGTGCAATGAGGATGATCTGTCGACTAATTAACTAACTAACTAACTAACACACATACTGTCATATAAAGACACACGTACACAGACACATACAGTGCTGCACATACACACAGACAGTCATATACAGATACACGCATACACAAGCATATATAGAGACAACCACATACATACGAATACATAGATCCATACATCCAGGAATAAAATGGTGGACATATATATTCACAAGGACAGACAACCCGGCACATGGAGATGCACATATACACACGCATAACTCACACAAACTAGCACAGAAACACACAGAGAGACACAAGGAGAGACATGAAATGTGTGTGTGTGTGATTGTATATATATATATGTATATATATATATATATATATATATATATATATATATATATATATATATATATATATATATATATATATATATATATATACATTCATTCGTTCATCAATAGAGAGAGAGAGAGAGAGAGAGAGAGAGAGAGAGCGAGAGAGAGCGAGAGAGAGAGATAGAGAGAGAAAGAGAGAGAGAGAGAGAGAGAGAGAGAGAGAGAGAGAGAGAGAGAGAGAGAGAGAGAGAGAGAGAGAGAGAGAGAGAGAGAGAGAGCACATGCAGAGAAACGCATCGACTGAAAAGAAATACTCACAAACGCCCACGTAAGCAATAAATACATACTACGCTCTAACACCTACAGAAGACTGCAGATAATGCCCACCCTTTTGACTGCGTTTCCCCTAAGCGACATCACCGATGTATGTACACACATTTGTAAACAGGTCAGCCTCGGACGCTTTCGGCATTACGTGATAATGAGGCCATAAGAGAGTTGTTGAATTCCCGCAGACATTCTCCAGTTTACAGAAGGGTCAATATGCATATTGATAAAGATCGAGTTGGCAATATTAACGTCTCGGGTTACTTCAATAATTTGCTTCAGTTTGTCTAAGTGTGTTAGCTGGTGAGCTCGGGAGTTGTGTTGAGGGAGTGTCGTGTCTTCCTTTAAAGTGTCGTCCCTGGAGTGGGGAGTCAACACCCACATTATAATTATTTTTTCTTTCAATATCCTGGAGAATCCACCAGCTTCCGTCCAACACACTCCATCAGCTCATGGACACCTTTTCCTCTCTCTATCACTGTCGTACTATGCCCCCTCTCATTCTTCCCCACGCAACATATTCAACAACTCTTGCTTCTAAAAATTAATAAAGATTAATTTATTAAAAGAAAAGTGTAATGTACGTGAGACGTGTATGCGAAGAAAATGTATGATGTGTTCTATAAAGTGTGTAGGATTGGACCCTCAGATAATAGCAAAGTCCGTTCATCCTTGCAAGGACACACCACAGCACGTTAAGTCAGAACAAGTCCATCTCACCCAGTACTGTATCTCTCCTGCCGGACACCGACTGTCATCTGTAGCTACCTGGTAATCCATCTTCCTGATCATCCGAAATAGATACTGTTTGTAATTACAGCTGATCATGGACCGGTTTCACACTACACATAAGTTCCTATCGTTCCTAAAAATTGTACGAATCCTTTGTTGTGTGTACTTAGGTATCATTGTTATTGTTAATATACTTGATCTTAACTAATGTCTCTGTGGCGGGACAGCCCCAGCAGCATCCGAATGACACAAGTTTAAAAGGAATTAAAGAGCCCACAATATTTTTCTATCATTCTCTAAAAGCATAAACGTTCACCAGAACCTGATAGAAATGCAATAAGATTGAAAACAAGAGAAAAATACATTTTGACCACGCACGCCCCATCATTTCTGTAATGCTAGGTCTGAGAAAGCTTTGATGTCAAGATCAAAACGTAACACACAGACACCACGGCACCAGGCGGCGGCGGTGCTATCAAAGGTTGAAAACTCATTGTTTTCAGTAGAAGGGGAGATAAGAGGGTCAGCCAGACCCGTCTGAAATACATGGCAGTGCTACTCAGGGGAAAACGTGTGATCCAAACACGGCAATTTAATGCAGGCCTAACACCTATCTAAAAGTCCAGACTTTGTGGAGCCGGGACGTCTGTAATTGCCACCACAAAGGAGCAATTAGGACCAGATGCTTAACACCTCTCCGCGATACTACGGGGCAAAGTAGAAACACATGGCTGACACATTCCTGCCAGCAACCGGGAAGGCTGGTGTTACCAGCCTATTGGAATGTAATGACGCAACTGCATTGCCGCCAAAGCATGTTTCATTGTTTCAGGCGTGGCGGGGCCTCGGTCCATTTGATTGACAGATGAAACTACCCTTCACAGGAAAGGAGGAGGGGGGAGAAGAGTTTAGGACTTAATCCATCCCGTCATCGTACATGGAAAAATAGGTGGAGTTAATTAATAGGGGAGATATTAATTAGCCAACGTGAAAACTAGCCAGGGCTGAAGAGAATAAAACTACATGCATGGCCAGCAAGACTTCAGACGCAAATTTACAATAGCATTCTTAGGATACCTACTGGAGAAATATTAACATTTCGTTCTGTTGGACTTCTGTACGAAGTCGTATGACAGGATTTCCTAGCTATAACCCAGGTAATACCATTACTCTGATTAGTTTTTCTGCTAGTCTGAAAGCTTGTGTAGTTTCCTGTTTCTACATATTCTCGAAAACTTTACACTCGTGGATTTTCTTTGTACTTAATGTTCCAGTTTCTAGATTTACTATTACACTGAGAACTACCTTCTTCTTTCATTCACTACTTGGTTGTCTGATTTGTTGTATGTGATAAATTGGAGAAATCCATTATCCAAGCTACATGAGCGTGTGGCTTATGCATGTACAGGAGATACATTTAGATTCATCCTGTATGATGTTAAACATTGGGAGAGACTGACTACTTAGGAGAAATTCCTGAGAGCTTACCAGTCTCTGGATAGCGTCCGATTAACATTGATTATTTGGACCAACACTTTGAGTGCCTACCAAGATTGTGGTGAAACCACTGGGTTTGAGGAATGGCACCAGTTCACCTTGTCTGCATGATGTCTGCATGAGGACAGACATGACTTAGGACATTCAATATCCCAGACAGATTCAGGGAAGGCATTTAATGTTCGACAGGACTGTGCGACCAGTCCGTCCGACAAGACAGTATGAATGAATCAAAAAGGGAGAGTGTAAGTGAGGTGAACTTATATGGGAAACACTCCATTACACAAATGTATATGAATATGTATGTTTTGAGCTATAGATGTTCTAAATAGTTTTATGAATATATACATATATATATTTATTTATTTAGAACTGATATATGTTTATGTAACATGCCATCATATATCATCATACCATCATATATTATGACTTGAATGTATGTTTATATGAATGTATAGACATATGTGTTTGAGATGTGTAGACGTAGATACTACCCATCTCCGTTCATTTCATTCCAGATCTCTTAGGAGCAATGGACAGTCAACAACCCATATCCGGAAGTGACTTAGCCTTGTGAAGGGACCACTTTGGACTCCTTCAATCTGACAGTGAACTGCGTCTCACTGGGGGAAGCATGACCTATGTGACCTCTTAAGTTACGTATACCATATATCATCATCATCATCATCATATGATCATCAACTAGCAATAATAAACACAGTTGTTGTATTTTAAAACTCAATTTGTCCGTATAATTCTAAATGTTTATAAATGTTTGTGTAGCGTATCAAGTACACACATTATTGTATCATTTAGTGGGGGTTCGCACATATTGTCCAGAAGTGGGAATCTATGTCCGGGAGGTATCTTGCCTATGCAGTCATAAGTAACCAGATTACGTTGCATGTCTTAACTCCTCCTTTCTCACTTCTGGTGATACCAAGTACAGCCAAAACTATATAGATATATTCTATCTTCAACGAGCCACTTCTTGGCTGTTTTCTTGAGTATCAGGGACAGTGTCTTAAATCAGCATAACAGACATTTGTTCCACGTTTTCTCTCTGGGATTAGTCAGTGGTAATTAGTCCCTTCTGACAGAGTTAGGGGATCTCAAACTACATCCAGAACTAACCACCAGTAGAAGAAAATGATTTTGGCTGAGTGGTTGCTCCTCTGGGATCTAACACCAGCCAGTTGGTGACATATTGGTCTGCTCGTCCGCTATAGAATCCGGGAGTACACCCTAGAAAACTTTGGTTCGCGTCCAAGATATTGGTCTGCTCGTCCGCTATAGAATCCGGGAGTACACCCTAGAAAATTTTGGTTCGCTTCCGACTTATTGGTCTGCTCGCCCGCTATAGAATCCAGGAGTAAACCCTAGAACACTTTGGTTCGCTCGCAAGGAACGAACCTATTTCAAATCTGTTAGTCTGGTATTATTCTGGTCTTGCCCATGGATAGAACCTAGGTCATTCTCACTTACATTCTTAGCAGCATTAGTTAGTTATAATTTATTTCTAATGTAATAGCTTGCTTGATTGTGGGCAAGATTTTGACACATTAGGACTTCTTATCCATGATAGAATCAGAGAATAAATTCTAGACTATTGATTTTCATAAACCATTCTTTCATTCTTCACCCATTACATTTGCTAAGTATTAACTTAGGAATTTGTTTCTAGGGAAGTCTGTAGAATTTAAATAACTTGTTAAAAAGTTAATAACGGATAATATATGAGTTAGTTTACATCATCCACAACTGTAGAATTAATAATCACATTAATTAGTGATATTAATTAGTTTATTGATGATTTTCTTGATGAATTTTGATTACATGCTTTATCATTTGATTTAATCATGAATAATTTGATAATGCTTAGTTAATTCAGTGTATGACGGACTGCTTTGCATAAACTTTCTCACTCTAATTCACTACTATCATTCTCATAGCAGTGTCTGTTCCTCTTGTCACTATCCTGCTCTAGTATAAATCTAACTAGCTCTCTGTACGGTAATAATATAATTACTTGCCTGAGTTTAAGCTGAGAAGAGATCATGGATGCACGCACAGATTTCTTAGAGTCCGCTAGAGGATGGGGCATAAGGCTCAGCTTAATAGGAGAGAAGCTAGAACTATTTATCAGAGATGAAATGGATTGGTGGGACAAAGAAGATGAGCAGATGATGAAAAGACTTGCCGAATTAGAAGCAGATATGCGTCACAAAGCTGAAGAAGATGAGATTAAGAAGAAGCAAATTGAAATACTGAACATGGAGGAATCTACCAGCTCGATTGAGGAAAAGCCAATCACTCAAGCCGAAACTCTGATAGAAAGCGGGGAAGCTGACCGTCACAAAGAAGAGGCATGCATTCCTTCGCAAATCCCCATGGCTCAGAAAAACAAACACTTGCGCACAGAAAGGCAGATGCTTCCCATTTCAATTCCGAAAAATAAACGGAATCGGAGGAAATGTACCAAGCGTACAGTAAACAGCCACAAACGTGATAAATGTTTACACCGCAATAAAAGCGGATTAGCTGGCTTGGCAACCCAGCAATCTCAGGAGCTTCCTAAGACTTCCCAAAGGAGAAAAATCCAGGAGGAGGAGGACCTGAGGAAAACTATTAAAGAGATCGAAGGCGAGACCTTACCCGACTCTTTTATTCCCTTCAGTTCAGAGGAACTATGAGTGGAAATGAATTCAACTGAGACTGGAATTGATGTAAAACAGGATTCCAGTGTTTCTTTCTGTGTGGCCACACAAGATGAACCAATTATCAGTATGAATTACTTATCTCAGGTGGGAGATGGCATTGAAAATGACACCCCACAACATTCACTTCTATTGGATTTGGCACAAGAAAACCAGACTAGGGAGAGAATACCTCAATTGGACTTGGCACAAGAGAGCCTGGCCATGGAGGACAAACAAGACACGGAGGAGAATTCTTACGATGTCAGTATCTTGGAGTCTTTTGAAAAGGAAACTCAAGATACACAAAGCATTCATGTAGGTTATACCACGGACTCTGATTCAGGGACGATAAACATGTCTGCTAACAACAAAGAAGAAAATACTTCTTTGGACAGGATAAAGGTAATACCTATCATCAACACAGCTGAAGCTAACAGGGGATCACAAATGATGGACTCTGCAGCGGAACAAAACCGGAGCGGTTGGTATACTCAACACTCAGGACCTTGTTTACCTTTCACTTCAACCAATGTTGGATGGGGAGAACAGCTGTTTATGTATACTTCTACAAGGAGTGATACAAATTCACAGTTCTTGGGGAACAACATGATTTCTCAAAGCTGGACAACTTCTACTAGCCTTATACTTTCAAACACAGCTTCAAAATGGAACTCTGTTGAAGAGGAACACACCTGGATAAAGAATTATCGAGGGAAGAAAACTCTTAAATCAGGAGGGAGTAAACGTACGCCCTACCAAGAAAGAGGCAAGTATGAGTTGAATGCACATCATAAAATTATGATGTTTAGCAAATTTCCTGCCAAAAGGAGGAGATTAAAGGATTTTATTACGATCTTTGGCCGATGGAGGAAAAGAAAATGGAGCAACATTACTGCGACCAATTCTTTTAAGAAAACACTGATGGCACTTCCTCTGCTTATAGGACAAGGGCCAGAAATAAAGTGGATAATAACAGTCTCTCTGCGGCGCAGGAGAATCTTGTTATACATTTTGCAATTTCCCGGCTGGGAAAAAGTAACACCTCCTGAGGACAGGACATTACCGAGCAATAGCCCGGAAATCCGACACAACACCAGAAGCAAAGATTTGCAAGATTTATCATGGGAGGATGGACATGGGATATTTCTTTTGACTCATAGAACATCCCACTGCCACAAAGAATATTGGAAACACAGACTTGGAGGCAGTTGGAGAACGGAGAGAACTTAGAAACATTCTTGAATGCTGCCGAGGCTCTGTTATAGGCTTCATTAATGAACCTACTTAAATTGGAGAGTTATGTGGCGGGACAGCCCCGGCAGCATCCGAATGACACAAGTTAAAAAGGAATTAAAGAGCCCACAATATTTTTCTATCATTCTCTAAAAGCATAAACGTTCACCAGAACCTGATAGAAATGCAATAAGATTGAAAACAAGAGAAAAATACATTTTGACCACGCACGCCCCATCATTTCTGTAATGCTAGGTCTGAGAAAGCTTTGATGTCAAGATCAAAACGTAACACACAGACACCACGGCACCAGGCGGCGGCAGTGCTATCAAAGGTTGAAAACTCATTGTTTTCAGTAGAAGGGGAGATAAGAGGGTCAGCCAGACCCGTCTGAAATACATGGCAGTGCTACTCAGGGGAAAACGTGTGATCCAAACACGGCAATTTAATGCAGGCCTAACACCTATCTAAAAGTCCAGACTTTGTGGAGCCGGGACGTCTGTAATTGCCACCACAAAGGAGCAATTAGGACCAGATGCTTAACACCTCTCCTGCGATACTACGGGGCAAAGTAGGAACACATGGCTGACACATTCCTGCCAGCAACCCAGGAAGGCTGGTGTTACCAGCCTATTGGAATGTAATGACGCAACTGCATTGCCGCCAAAGCATGTTTCATTGTTTCAGGCGTGGCGGGGCCTCGGTCCATTTGATTGACAGATGAAACTACCCTTCACAGGAAAGGAGGAGGGGGGAGAAGAGTTTAGGACTTAATCCATCCCGTCATCGTACATGGAAAAATAGGTGGAGTTAATTAATAGGGGAGATATTAATTAGCCAACGTGAAAACTAGCCAGGGCTGAAGAGAATAAAACTACATGCATGGCCAGCAAGACTTCAGACGCAAATTTACAATAGCATTCTTAGGATACCTACTGGAGAAATATTAACATTTCGTTCTGTTGGACTTCTGTACGAAGTCGTATGACAGGATTTCCTAGCTATAACCCAGGTAATACCATTACTCTGATTAGTTTTTCTGCTAGTCTGAAAGCTTGTGTAGTTTCCTGTTTCTACATATTCTCCCAAACTTTACACTCGTGGATTTTCTTTGTACTTAATGTTCCAGTTTCTAGATTTACTATTACACTGAGAACTACCTTCTTCTTTCATTCACTACTTGGTTGTCTGATTTGTTGTATGTGATAAATTGGAGAAATCCATTATCCAAGCTACATGAGCGTGTGGCTTATGCATGTACAGGAGATACATTTAGATTCATCCTGTATGATGTTAAACATTGGAGAGACTGACTACTTAGGAGAAATTCCTGAGAGTTACCAGTCTCTGGATAGCGTCCGATTAACATTGATTATTTGGACCAACACTTTGAGTGCCTACCAAGATTGTGGTGAAACCACTGGGTTTGAGGAATGGCACCAGTTCACCTTGTCTGCATGATGTCTGCATGAGGACAGACATGACTTAGGACATTCAATATCCCAGACAGATTCAGGGAAGGCATTTAATGTTCGACAGGACTGTGCGACCAGTCCTTCCGACAAGACAGTATGAATGAATCAAAAGGGAGAGTGTAAGTGAGGTGAACTTATATGGGAAAACACTCCATTACACAAATGTATATGAATATGTATGTTTGAGCTATAGATGTTCTAAATAGTTTTATGAATATATACATATATATATTTATTTATTTAGAACTGATATATGTTTATGTAACATGCCATCATATATATCATCATACCATCATATATTATGACTTGAATGTATGTTTATATGAATGTATAGACATATGTGTTTGAGATGTGTAGACGTAGATACTACCCATCTCCGTTCATTTCATTCCAGATCTCTTAGGAGCAATGGACAGTCAACAACCCATATCCGGAAGTGACTTAGCCTTGTGAAGGGACCACTTTGGACTCCTTCAATCTGACAGTGAACTGCGTCTCACTGGGGGAAGCATGACCTATGTGACCTCTTAAGTTACGTATACCATCATATAATCATCATCATCATCATATGATCATCAATAGCAATAATAAACACAGTTGTTGTATTTTAAAACTCAATTTGTCCGTATAATTCTAAATGTTTATAAATGTTTGTGTAACGTATCAAGTACACACATTATTGTATCATTTAGTGGGGGTTCGCACATATTGTCCAGAAGTGGGAATCTATGTCCGGGAGGTATCTTGCCTATGCAGTCATAAGTAACCAGATTACGTTGCATGTCTTAACTCCTCCTTTCTCACTTCTGGTGATACCAAGTACAGCCAAAACTATATAGATATATTCTATCTTCAACGAGCCACTTCTTGGCTGTTTTCTTGAGTATCAGGGACAGTGTCTTAAATCAGCATAACAGACATTTGTTCCACGTTTTCTCTCTGGGATTAGTCAGTGGTAATTAGTCCCTTCTGACAGAGTTAGGGGATCTCAAACTACATCCAGAACTAACCACCAGTAGAAGAAAATGATTTTGGCTGAGTGGTTGCTCCTCTGGGATCTAACACCAGCCAGTTGGTGACAGTCTCAAGTATGATGTCTTTTGTAATATTTCACTGGAATCTATCACACGATGTGACTTACATTTTAATGTTCTCGTTCCTTTAACAATGTTTGTATGATGTGTGACATATCAACAATCATCACCCATCCTAGGTGAACTTTAACACGCAGGAATCGTTATATTGATTGGCTCTTCTGAGCCATGTTATGGTGAACCCTCCTGATTATGAGTCCAGCGTAAACATTATACCCCCTTTCGTCTCGGGTGTTATTCGTTTTCCGTAAGAAATCATTTGAGTGGCCAACTGGTGTTCTTCTAATTGGAGTTGCACTTCTTCAAAACCAGTGTTGAACTTCCTCGTAACTGGCAGGGAACCTGTTAGAGAAACAACACATCTGGTGATAGCACTAGTCACTGATCCTACCGGCTGGGTGTAAGCCTATTGCCTTGCTCTGTTATTTCTACAGCTAACTAAACTCTGTCATAGAGCCTATTAGCTCCTCACCTACGTCCGAATCAGGCTATGACAAGGAAAGACCCATAAACAGAGTGCAAAACTTCAGTGGGCAAACCACTGAAAGATCCCCCCATTGGACACTTTCCCCATCTCCCAACCCATCTTAAATCTCTCCAAATATCACCCCGCTATCCTATTCATCCTAGCAGAGCCAATTATCACTTCACTACTCTAACTAGTTTTCAACTAACAGTGCTAATCATCACACTCTAGTTTTAACAAGACTACTGCCTATATTAATTAGGCCTAAATAGACTATATTATGTACCTTATGCAAACCCGCCTCATTCCTGGATGGCTGCTACACTTTGCCATAACGACACATGCTAGTTAATTTTTAATTAATCTAACACTGTAGAGCTCTCCAACAAAACACGTCAATCCTAATCCATATTTTAGTCTACACTAATGTACACCAGTAATCTCTCCTTGTCCTGACAACCCAAAACAAGGTAAAGAGTTCTTGTATTGACCCAAGGTTCGCAGTAACAAGCCTACAACCCTCTGTCGTGTGGTGACAATCAAAGCCACCATTTTGTTTGATGTCGGGAAATTCTAAATGACAGACAGGACTGTTTTCTCCCGAGCCGGGCACTTCCGCTTGAATCCGACCTGTTTTTGAACTGTCAAGGGCGGCGTATTGATTCATCTCAATCACTCCCTCCCCAGTAAACATCTGCAGCTGTTACTTTTTACCGTCCTGGGATTTTTGACATCCGATTTGTTTTTTCTGTTAGTTAAAATAGTTGTGGCTGTGAAAACATCCCGTTAATCAGAATGCCTTTATTATCATCAACTGGTTAATCACGGTGTTTTTCGTGACATAGGCCCCCTCTTAAGAGAGTAGTCCATCTCACTCTTCTCCACCTTGAGTTCAATCCAGATGATTCATTCCTCTTCTTCAGGAGCTGAGTGTCTTGACAATAAGTCCGCTCCAACATTTTCCTTCCCAGGAATGTACTCCACTGTGAAATTATAAGGTTGAAGTAACAACGACCACCGCATCAAACGGGCGTTGAGCTTCTGAGAAGTAGCCAGGAATATCAGGGGCTGATGATCCGACTGGACTCGAAACTTAACTCCATACAAATAGGGCTGGAATTTTTGCACTGCCCATACGAGAGACAAACACTCTCTCTCTCTCGACGGTTGAATAATTCCTCTCAGCCTGGAGAAGTTTCTTACTTGCGTATGCCACAGGTTTCAAAACCGCAGAATCGTCTTGTCCTTCGTGTAACAAGGCTGCCCCAATCCCAATCGCACTCGCATCCGTTCTCAACACAAATGGTTTGGAAAGGTCAGGGAGCTGTAATACAGGTTTGCTGACCAAGGCCTCCTTTAACTGGCATAGACAGTCTCACATTCTGGTGTCCAAATGATTTAGTCCGGGAATCCCCTTTTCAAGGCTTCCGTCAATGGAGCTCACAGTTCAGTGAAATGTGGGATAAATTTGTGGTAGAACCCACACAACGAGAGAAAAGATTGCACATCCTTCTTCGTTTTTGGCCTTTTTGCATTTCTGATTTTTTCCAAGTTCTTCTCTTCTGGGACAATGTGTCCTGGAGTGATGGTGTGACCTAGAAATTCCAGAGTCTGGTAACCAATCATGCACTTGGTTGGACGAGCGGTAAGCCCTGCTTCCTTGAGTCTATTAAACACTCTCTCCAAGGATTGCAAGTGGTCATCCAAGCTGTCACTGGAAATCAGAATACCATCCATGAATGAGATGATAGCCGGATCCAGAGTCCATCCCTTGAGGAGTTTTTCTTTCAGTTCCTCCACGTATTTATAGGAAGAGATCACTTCTTCTGACGTCCCCTCTTCAGTCCAACTCCTCAACATGGCTTCCAACGGTCCTTTGATTGGACGACCAAACAGCAACGTAGCGGGTGGTAGTCCTGTTGAGCCATGAGGAACTTCCCGATAGGCAAAGAGTGCTGCTGGGATATATTCATCCCACCTATCAGGATTCTCCTGTGCCAGTTTCCTGAGCATTGTCATCAACGTGCCGTTGAAACGCTCTACTTGTCCATTTGATTGAGGGTGGTAAGGGATGGTATGTATGTGGTTAGAATGGAACACCCTATATACCTCCTCCATGAGTTTTCCACAAAACTGGGACCCATTGTCCGTCAGAATTTGATCCGGAAAGCCTAATCTGGTAAAGGCCTCCATCAGTGCGCCCGCCACTCTTTTCGAGTCAATCGTGGTCAACGGTATGGCTTCCCCCCACAATGTACAGCAATCCACCATTGTGAGTATATACATGTTCCTCTTCCTAGTCCTGGAAAGTGGACCCACGATATCGATGGCTACCCTCACGAAAGGAGAGTTCATGATTGGCATCTCACCCAAGACCACCGGTGCTGTCCAGTGTTTCGGTGCCACCCTCTGGCACTCAGGGCATGACTTCACATACCGACGCACATCTTCTGTCATTCCCGTCCAATAGTAATGGCAGGAAATCCACTGCATGGTGGCGGCAATACCCATGTGTCCACTAAAGGAGATGGTATGCCCCATATGAAGAATCTGGGACCGGTGAGCTTTCGGGACGACCAACTGACCGTATAGGTTGTCTCCCCTTCCGGCTCTCGTGTAGAGATATCATATTCTTCATGTAGTACTGCCCCCGTCCTGGTGGATCAGCACTTCTCTGCTGCTTTTTGTAGCAAGGACGTAAAGTAGCATCCTCACTCTGGGCAGTTCGTAGCTCCCCCGGCATTGGGTTAGTCACAATTGCTTCTGCCTCTTCCGTTCTCGTCTGAGAGCGAGTCTGTATTGCTCCCATATGGATTGGCTCCCTGGGCATTCCCAGAAAGACATACCGGCAACCGAGGACTACTGGAAAAATCGGATCGGTCAATACAGCGGCCTTGATTGTGCCGATGACATACCTTGACCGAATCTCAACATTAGCAATGGGCAAATTCATGGCCACAACACTATTCTGTGCAGGCTGTATCTCCATGGTCTCACCTGTGAATTGTTCTGGATGTACCAGATCCGCAGAAATCACGGCCTCCCCGTCCAGTCCTGTGTCGTACAAACACTTTACTTGACGACCGTTAACCTCTACCAATTCCACTACAGGTGGTATTTCCTGGTCTGGAGTCTCTTCCTCGGCCTCGACCTGTTCGGTGGGCTACACCTTAGGTTTCCCGGGGCACACGACAAATTGAGTGTCTCCTGACTTTTCCCTGCAGTCAATAGCATTGTGCGTATTCTACATGCAGTGGTTGCACCATTTCCCTGTCCTAGATTTTCTAGTGCCGGTCTTGAGTGAGTTCTCTTGGTGGCGAGCTTCCTTGTTGACCTTGGCATTTTCCGTGACAACCTCCTTGGAAGTCACTTGACATGCTGCGAAGTGAGGGCTCTTAGCCTTCGATTTGCAGTCCCTCGTATTGTGAGAGGGTGACTTACAAATTGAACACCACTTCTCCGACCACGGTCGTTTTGGTGTAGAGCTTGAAGTGCTCTTGCTTCCCTCCTTCTTCTTCTCTGAACTATCCTCTGATTTTTGCACATGAGGTTCCCCTTTTTGGTTCCTGAGTTTTTGGCTTTCTTGTCATGTTTCTTCTGACTTTTGGTGTTGGTGGAAAGGTTTTTCCCTGCCTCCCCATGTACCTCGACGAACCGTTCTGCTAATTTTGTCACGAGGTCAATACGTTCCGCTCCTTGTTCTCCCAGGAACGTCCTGAGAGGTTTAGACATTTGCTTCTTCAGCTGGTCGACCACCATGAGCTCTTCCAGACTCTCATAGTCATGTGCGAACCCAGCCAAATCCATCCACTTATGGAGATAGGATTTTAGACGCAAACTGTAGGCGGCAAACAACTCCCCCGGTTCTCGTTTCGCTGCTCGAAATTTTTTCCGGTAGGTATGTGACGTAACCTCGAATCGTTTCAGCAGAGCCGTCTTCAATTCGTCATAATTGTTCTCATGTCCTGGTGGCAGGCGAGAATAAACCTCGTAGCCGGTCCCGCGTAATCCCTGGGATAGCTTAAGACACCATTTGTCACGGTCCAGACCCATAGCAACAGACATGGCCTCGAAGCGTTGAAGGTACTGGTCAATCTTCTCTTTGTCCTCCTCGTAGACCGCTAGAGGAAACTTCATAGCATGGTAACCATGTCCACCTGCTGGGGTTGAGCCTGGGATGGAGGAACCTCCAACTGCTCCCTCAGTTTCTCCATTAGATTGCCTCTTCAACTCGAGTTCCCTCATCCGGTACTCGTGCTCCCTTTTCTGAGCCTCCTGCTCCGCTTCCCGTTTCCTAGCAGCTTCCTCAACTTCAAGTTTCCTAGCTGCCTGCTCAGCTTCCAATTCCAGTTTCTTGGCTGCCTGCTCAGCTTCAAGTTCCATCCTTCTAGTTGCTTGCTCAGCTTCTATCCTCGTAGTTTCTAGCTCCATCTTTCTCAATTCCAACTCAGCCTTTCGATCTTCTCTTTCGGCTTGACGATACTCTCTCTCAACTTCCTGTATGTAATCTGTTAGTGCAGAACCCGACAATCCCATTTCTTCCCCCTTTGCCCTTAGTTCTGAAGTGGTTAGTTTCAGAGTGGCCATTTTACAGAGAGGTAAGCTAGCAGGTTGAGTACAATTTAACTGCAAATTAATATATAGATATATGAACAAGTACTATAAATCTATATATGCACCACATCCAGCACACCACAACACAATCACTCAGTGACAAGAGTAGAATCAGGACCACAGACCTATGCAGACGTGTGAAGTGTGAACAGGTAAGATATTTGTCCTAACCCCTATCCACATTCACTCTAGCTGGATTCTCCAATATGATATCTCCGTCTTATAACTAAGGATCCCGTGTCAAAAGACCCCGTTGTCAGAAGATCCCACTGTCAAAGGATTCCGCTTGCCAGAGATCTCGCTGTCCAAGGATCATGTTTACGAGAGATCCCGCTGTCCAAAGATCACGTTTACGAGAGATCCCGCTGTCCAAAGATCACGTTTACGAGAGATCCCGCTGTCCAAAGATCCCGTTTACGAGCACCCAATAATGTCGTGTCTTCCTTTAAAGTGTCGTCCCTGGAGTGAGGGGAGTCAACACCCACATTATAATTTTTTTTTCAATATCCTGGAGAATCCACCAGCTTCCGTCCAACACACTCCATCAGCTCATGGACACCTTTTCCTCTCTCTATCACTGTCGTACTATGCCCCCTCTCATTCTTCCCCACGCAACATATTCAACAACTCTTGCTTCTAAAAATTAATAAAGATTAATTTATTAAAAGAAAAGTGTAATGTACGTGAGACGTGTATGCGAAGAAAATGTATGATGTGTTCTATAAAGTGTGTAGGATCGGACCCTCAGATAATAGCAAAGTCAGTTCATCCTTGCAAGGACACACCACAGCACGTTAAGTCAGAACAAGTCCATCTCACCCAGTACTGTATCTCTCCTGCCGGACACCGACTGTCATCTGTAGCTACCTGGTAATCCATCTTCCTGATCATCCGAAATAGATACTGTTTGTAATTACAGCTGATCATGGACCGGTTGCACACTACACATAAGTTCCTATCGTTCCTAAAAATTGTACGAATCCTTTGTTGTGTGTACTTAGGTATCACTGTTATTGTTAATATACTTGATCTTAACTAATGTCTATAACGTCTCAAGTATGATGTCTTTTGTAATATTTCACTGGAATCTATCACACGATGTGACTTACATTTTAATGTTCTCGTTCCTTTAACAATGTTTGTATGATGTGTGACATATCAACAATCATCACCCATCCTAGGTGAACCTTAACACGCAGGAGTCGTTATATTGGCTGGCTCTTCTGAGCCATGTTATGGTGAACCCTCCTGATTATGAGTCCAGCGTAAACATTATACCCCCTTTCGTCTCGGGTGTTATTCGTTTTCCGTAAGAAAGCATTTGAGTGGCCAACTGGTGTTCTTCTAATTGGAGTTGCACTTCTTCAAAACCAGTGTTGAACTTCCTCGTAACTGGCAGGGAACCTGTTAGAGAAACAACACATCTGGTGATAGCACTAGTCACTGATCCTACCGGCTGGGTGTAAGCCTATTGCCTTGCTCTGTTATTTCTCAGCTAACTAAACTCTGTCATAGAGCCTATTAGCTCCTCACCTACGTCCGAATCAGGCTATGACAAGGAAAGACCCATAAACAGAGTGCAAAACTTCAGTGGGCAAACCACTGAAAGATCCCCCCATTGGACACTTTCCCCATCTCCCAACCCATCTTAAATCTCTCCAAATATCACCCCGCTATCCTATTCATCCTAGCAGAGCCAATTATCACTTCACTACTCTAACTAGTTTTCAACTAACAGTGCTAATCATCACACTCTAGTTTTAACAAGACTACTGCCTATATTAATTAGGCCTAAATAGACTATATTATGTACCTTATGCAAACCCGCCTCATTCCTGGATGGCTGCTACACTTTGCCATAACGACACATGCTAGTTAATTTTTAATTAATCTAACACTGTAGAGCTCTCCAACAAAACACGTCAATCCTAATCCATATTTTGGTCTACACTAATGTACACCAGTAATCTCCCCTTGTCCTGACAACCCAAAACAAGGTAGCGAGTTCTTGTATTGACCCAAGGTTCGCAGTAACAAGCCTACAACCCTCTGTCGTGTGGTGACAATCAAAGCCACCATTTTGTTTGATGTCGGGAAATTCTAAATGACAGACAGGACTGTTTTCTCTCCCGAGCCGGGCACTTCCGCTTGAATCCGACCTGTTTTTGAACTGTCAAGGGCGGCGTATTGATTCATCTCAATCACTCCCTCCCCAGTAAACATCTGCAGCTGTTACGTTTGACCGTCCTGGGATTTTTGACATCCGATTTGTTTTCTCTCTTTGTTAAAATAGTTGTGGCTGTGCAAACATCCCGTTAATCAGAATGCCTTTATTATCATCAACTGGTTAATCACGGTGCATTTAGTGACAGGGAGAAACCGGACACATGTTTTGACAAATACAAGGACACATAACAGCATGAAAATCATTCGTATTATGTTTGATAGTCATTAAACGCAGAAATTGTTTAAGACGTATTCAGGCACAAGGTTACAGATAAGTAACCTTTGTATTGTTATGTATTCTTTTTTTTTTTTTTTAATACAGTTGTGTCGGTTTGTGTTTGTTTGTACTGTGCTGACGAAGTTTTTAGCCGCATCGTCAATTTTGTTTCTTGTAATCAAGTTATAGTAAAGCTCACAATCTATTTCTCGTTTGTTTACTGATTCATTCACTGGCTTATTATGTATTGGAAGAGGCAGGCTTGCTTAACAATACGGCGGATAACTGGGAATGGGTTGCTTACTATGACAGTCAATGGAAATCACATCCATTATAGAAGATCATGTTACGAAATCTTGAACACACACACATAAAAACTGACGACACATACACAGAGGACAGAAAGACACGCTGAAAGACATGCACACAGAAAGACACACTAACAGACATGCACACATAAAGACACAGATAAGAAGATGCCTAAACACAGATACACGCACACAGACGTGCATAAACACACGCATATACCTATACATCTAGATACATAAAGATACATATCCAAATATACGCACGCATATACCTATACATCTAGACACATAAAGACATATATCCAAATATACGCACAAATATATACACAGATCAATGCACGCGTTCATAAACATACACATTCACAAAGACAGACATACCGGCGGATAAAAATAAATGTTTGCATATCCTTTACAGGACATCGCTGTTAACATCAGTGTGAGATATTCCCAGCCAACTCACAGCCTTCAACTTCATAGTTCTGATAAAAACGACACGCCATACTTTTGCGTTGCGCAGAGACGTCAAAACATGCCTATTGCCGGAAATAGCAAGCGGAAGCCGCTAGGCACAATTGTGGGGGAACAGGAAATATGACTCTCACTTTAGATTGTAAGTTCACATGGTGTGTTCAAGCCTAGAAGGTGTTCTGGGTCCTTCAAGCAGGCCAAACTTCATTGTGTGACCAACCAATTCTTAAAGTAAGGTAATACAATGGTTATAATTATTATAATACTGATGTACTATTTAAAATGTTTACAAATGATCATAGTCTAACTTGTGTTCTTGTGGGATTGAAAACAAGCGCCATGTTTCTGTTTACTGCACTTGTTAGTAGAAACTTCAGCTAGACACTCTGTTGTCATTGACTACTAAAGAATATTTCCTTACATTTTTGGCAATCTACTAGTAAAGAATATTTCTTAATTCTTTCACGATATGCGGCTAAAGTAATATTTCTTTATACTCTTTCACATGTGGCTAAGGAATATTGGTGTTTCATTCTGTTGCCATGTGTGGCAAAAGAATATTTCTATTTGTTAACACGTGCTACTAAAGTATATCACTATATCTCTTTATAGTCGGTTACATATGCGACTAAAAGAAGATTTCTGTATATTTTGTGACAATATGCCAAGGAAGAAGATTCCCTTCTATTCTTTTACAATGTATATATTTACTTTTCTCAATATATGAATAATGTGCTTTTCAAATGTACTTGCTGAACATTGATGCTTTCACAGAGGAAATGTAGATTAAGAGTCTATCTCTTTAAAACCATTTACACTGACTCACACCTGTAGGGATATATATATATCTTGTTATTCTTTATTTCACATTTTTCCCCTGAATATGTTTTGTGAAATTGTCATGTTTGTTCTTAGAATAAATGCTCATTAATAAGAGTTGCACCATATACCCAAATGTTAGCCGGACGTTGCACACACCGACAACCTTACGTAGTCATATGATGATTAGGTGGTTCTTACGGTCAAGGGCATGCCATTTATGTTCTGAAATATGATTGGAAAACAGCCCATTTCTGTCTGTGTGCATGAGATAACCTGAAATCTTGGGTGGTTTAACAATGTCATCCCGCAGCCCTTTGTTTAGAAGAGACCGCGGGGAATGACCATACTTGTTTTGTTTAAACCAGTGCGTATGCTAAATACATAACGCGTATAAAGGCAGTTATATCAATACATGATGATGATGATGTTGATGAGATTATATGGTGGACAATTAACTCTCAACACTTGAGGATGATGATGATGGTGATAGGCATTGGAGATCCAAGCTGAACCCAGAGAAAATAGTATGAGCTTATTTACAGGCACCTGATGATGACAGTGATGATGATGATTTTATAAGGTTGACCCTTAACTCAACTTACATCCATCTCACCACACCCTGTCTTATCAAGCAACAGTCTCAACCTATCTCTGGCTTACTAGGAAGTGTCACTACATGCACCTTTCCCATGCATCTACCATAGTATGCATCTAGTTCAACCCACTTTCATCACAATATACCTTGATCTTAATCACATCATGCCTCTACCACAAGATAACTTCTTACAAACATGTCTGTTACATCCTGATGACTTTGAATCAACTTAATTTAAAATAACCAGATGACCTGATCACAATCAGACTCCCTGGTCTTAAAGTTATGACTATTATATTTTTATTTGTCCTGGTTGCACCCAGAGTAGATCCCATCAGGACCATACAGCATGATATGATGGATTGAATGCCATCTATACAGATAAGAGGGATGTGCTCTCACTATTGAGGAGACACATGCTTCCCTCTCTTGTCTTATTCTTTTTTTTTTTGGTCTTTATTTTGTTATTTGTTTTATTGTTTCATGACAGGTTTTATGATTTACTGATATGTAAATTGTAGGCAAATGCTTATGAAGTTGTATTTTGTTTGGACCATCAGATGGGGCGCTTAACCGAAAGCCTACGGTTGTGAAGATGCGGTCTTGGTTGCTGAGGGCGTAAACTTGTATGTCATGTCCATCTTTTGCAAGCCCAAATATTAATACAGCCCATTTCCTTGCATCATCCACCAACCCCATCCTACCAAGATCTCACCCATGTAACCCATGAACCCAGTGAGAATTCCTGATGTTAGATCCAAATTGAAGACCTTACCATTCCTCACTCACTTTGATGATGACCCCTTGAGAGAAAACTGGTTCCCCGGAAGAGACCTGCATCCATGTGAATCTTAAACCCACCGAAGTACCTACCGGCAGATATCAACTGCATCAAATATATGAATATCCTTTTTATTACTTTTGGTAGTACTTTGTTATACATTATGATATTGTAATGATGTGGATGATTTCACTATTTGTGTTTCCACAATTATGCAGTTACCTCAGTTGATATAACATGTGAACCTGACAATGTTTTCTCCAGAGATGTAATCAATGTGAAGAATATATTTGGTTGTCATATTTTTGATTTATTACACTTTATGTTACCAGACCATTTGTTGATTGATTCTTACATATTGTTTGTAAACACAAATATTATGTGATGTCACTGTATGTCCTGTTTATACTGTGAATGGTTTGTCATGATATTGTTGGTCTGGTCTATCAAATACTTGTGTATTATAAATCATATGTGACCATATTAATTTAGACCATATGAGGCGGACACCTGCACACTAGCACCTTTTCCCCAGTGATAGAAAAGGGCATCCAATTTTGGGATAGTGGCAACAGTCCGTGGTCTCCACACCTTTCCAAGAAGCTTAAACTTATATCTATATATTTTTTTCTTAATTAATTCGTGTGGATACAAAACATCTTTAGTATCTTCACGTGGGGCACGAGCAATAAATTTAGCTTCCAGAAGGTGATCTTGATAGAG
>JACEFZ010025905.1:0-19941 GCA_014155875.1 Cepaea nemoralis
ACTGATTATAAAATGCTACGTATATTCAACACTACTGTATGGCGCGTAAGTCTGGACATTGAACAAGCAACTAGAAAGTCGAATAGAGACCCTGGAGATGTGGACATACAGAAGAATATGTCGTATTTCATGGAAACAAAAACAATCAAATACAAAGGTTCTAAAAAACCGGGAATGAAAAGAGTTGAGGAAAGAAATAAACACAGTGGCAAGTGAAATATCTCAATCAGGCTAGGCTACAAGACATAACTCTTATAAAAACCATACTCAAGGTCGAGGGCATGTGGGAAGATAATATCAAGAGATGAACGAACATCAATCTGATAGAATATACAATCAAGGCGAGAGACAAATAGACTGTTGGAGATCCATTGCAGCCATCCTTCATTGTATATGTCACACGTTTTCTTGATGATAATATCACGAAGTTCTTACGATGATATGCTCATGATATTATTGTGTGATGGTCGTTGTCTAGGTAACGATACTCATGGTGTGTCAATGGAGATATCTGTCTTGCAATGTAACTCCCCCGCAGTGCTATTCACCAGTCATGAAACAAGCTTCAGTTGGCGCACATAATCCTTTATTACAGAATTAACACAGACACATGTAGCATATAAATCCAGGAACAATAATTCTCTAAGATATATCTCCATCCCAATTGAACACTTCGAATAACACTGCCTCTCAAGGCTACTACAATCTCGTCCCACACACAGGTATACTAGCCTCTCTCTAGGCCCGACTCAAAGTAACCCACTCTGGGTCGCGAATTCCACTCACTATCCCTGAACCCACAGTGCGGAGTTATCTTCCGAACTCCGTCACAAGTTCTTCACTTTCTCAGACCACGACCTTCTCCTGGTCCGGTCTAGACTCAACTCCCTCTCAGCTCGGAGTTTACACATCAACTGCCCCGTCAATCTTTGTCCCTGTCTTTTTAAACAATTCTATGCCCTCTCACAATGATCCACACAAACCCCACCTCACTGCTTCAACTGTCGGCCTCCCAGTTATTCTAGCCATCTGACCTCTTCTCCACTCTCACTTCAATTACTGTCTTCTCATTTACGCCCTCTGGGTAACTTACTATCCGCCCTATTTTATCTCGTGAACTGTTTATCTTGTACGGCCACTCACCTTAATGTCAATGACCACAGGAATGTGACAGTATACATTGAGAAAATACGAGAATACTATAATTAGAACAGCTTTAGTCTGGAAGCCGCGGGACAAAAGGAATAGAGCAGTGGTCTCAACCAGTGGGGAATCCCCCCCCCCCCCCCCCCCGGGGGAATTTTAGAGTTTCCAGGGGGGGGGGGGAATGAAGACCATTTCAAGATGCGTTAATACAAGAACCGATTACTTGATATTGTTTTTCCCTTCATACTTTACAGTTATGTACGTCTCATCTTTCTAAAATTCATTTTATAAAGTAAGTAGACCCACAAATCACTTTTTATGTGGATGTCTAGACTTGTTTTAGTATATGCTATTACATTTACCGTCCATTTTTACGTATACTGTGTAGGGGTGGGGGATTTTTAGGTAGGAAATATGAAGGGAGGGGATGACGTTCTGACAATATGGTGAAGGGGGGCACGGGCCAAAAAACTTTGAGAACAACTGGATTAGAGGAAGACCTATTACAGAAATTAGTTTAGTTTAGTTTAGTCGTTGGATTAACATCACGGAACACGGGTTTAACCCATAAGTGCTCCGTTTTCCTCCTAACTCAAACCTGAGTCTGGAGAAACTCAGCTCAATGCACGAACCCCGTTGCATCGGCGAGGTAACAGAAATTAACTTGATTGAGAACATTGAGAATGGGAAGGACATGGATATACCTGCATAGAATAGTTAAATATAAGGATTTTGAATTGAGTTGGCAGAGAGTATGCTCCGTGGAGAAGTGGTCAAGCCGTCTGACTTGGGCTCCGAAGTTTGTGGGTCCGATTCCGAGCCGCGCCCTTCGGTTCACGAGTGCATTTTCTCGGAGACTTGGGGGTTGTCGCTGGAGCTACGGAGTTCGTGCGTTGCGCGACGCTTTCCGCACTGCGGAAAGAGACAGCCTTATGGGATAAAACCCGCTTCAAAGAAGTCGATCTTGTCGACTTTTAAGCGACTGTTTTAAGTGTTAGAAAACTACCAACAAAACAACATTAATATATGTTAAGAAAGTAAAAACAGACTAACCATGCATGCCGCCTGCTTCTGCTGGCTGATGCAGCATGCCATCTGTGACGGGCTGACTATGTGAATGATGCTGCAGGATGCCATCTGTGACGGGCTGACTATGTGAATGATGCTGCAGGATGCCATCTGTGACGGGCTGACTATGTGAATGATGCTGCAGGATGCCATCTGTGACGGGCTGACTATGTGAATGATGCTGCAGGATGCCATCTGTGACGGGCTGACTATGTGAATGATGCTGCAGGATGCCATCTGTGACGGGCTGACTATGTGAATGATGCTGCAGGATGCCATCTGTGACGGGCTGACTATGTGAATGATGCTGCAGGATGCCATCTGTGACGGGCTGACTATGTGAATGATGCTGCAGGATGCCATCTGTGACGGGCTGACTATGTGAATGATGCTGCAGGATGCCATCTGTGACGGGCTGACTATGTGAATGATGCTGCAGGATGCCATCTGTGGCGGGCTGACTATGTGAATGATGCTGCAGGATGCCATCTGTGGCGGGCTGACTATGTGAATGATGCTGCAGGATGCCATCTGTGGCGGGCTGACTATGTGAATGATGCTGCAGGATGCCATCTGTGACGGGCTGACTATGTGAATGATGCTGCAGGATGCCATCTGTGACGGGCTGACTATGTGAATGATGCTGCAGGATGCCATCTGTGACGGGCTGACTATGTGAATGATGCTGCAGGATGCCATCTGTGACGGGCTGACTATGTGAATGATGCTGCAGGGATGCCATCTGTGACGGGCTGACTATGTGAATGATGCTGCAGGATGCCATCTGTGACGGGCTGACTATGTGAATGATGCTGCAGGATGCCATCTGTGACGGGCTGACTATGTGAATGATGCTGCAGGATGCCATCTGTGACGGGCTGACTATGTGAATGATGCTGCAGGATGCCATCTGTGACGGGCTGACTATGTGAATGATGCTGCAGGATGCCATCTGTGACGGGCTGACTATGTGAATGATGCTGCAGGATGCCATCTGTGACGGGCTGACTATGTGAATGATGCTGCAGGATGCCATCTGTGACGGGCTGACTATGTGAATGATGCTGCAGGATGCCATCTGTGACGGGGCTGACTATGTGAATGATGCTGCAAGGATGCCATCTGTGACGGGCTGACTATGTGAATGATGCTGCAGGATGCCATCTGTGACGGGCTGACTATGTGAATGATGCTGCAGGATGCCATCTGTGACGGGCTGACTATGTGAATGATGCTGCAGGATGCCATCTGTGACGGGCTGACTATGTGAATGATGCTGCAGGATGCCATCTGTGACGGGCTGACTATGTGAATGATGCTGCAGGATGCCATCTGTGACGGGCTGACTATGTGAATGATGCTGCAGGATGCCATCTGTGACGGGCTGTCTATGTGAATGATGCTGCAGGATGCCATCTGTGACGGGCTGACTATGTGAATGATGCTGCAGGATGCCATCTGTGACGGGCTGACTATGTGAATGATGCTGCAGGATGCCATCTGTGACGGGCTGACTATGTGAATGATGCTGCAGGATGCCATCTGTGACGGGCTGACTATGTGAATGATGCTGCAGGATGCCATCTGTGACGGGCTGACTATGTGAATGATGCTGCAGGATGCCATCTGTGACGGGCTGACCACCTAACTGAAGTTGAGGCTGCAATCTGTTTACACTCGCAACAAACAGATCGTGGTGGAGCTTTTTTTGACGTTCAAAGTATCCGAGATGAAATCTTCCAAGTAGGTCCATGTACTTTGCTTGCCCGTCATACAGCTGCTGTTGATATTTCTTCTGCATATAATAATAGTGCTGTAATTTCCTATCTAGCCGATGCATTTCACCGTGGAGGTTCACCAAGTTCTCAGATTGTTGAAGCAGGCCCTCTGAGTGGGGCAGGCCATCTAAATGGTGGAGCTGGCCATCCGACTGACGGAGCTGAAACTGACCACCTAACTGAAGTTGAGGCTGCAATCTATTTACATTACCAGCAAACAGATCGTGGTGGAGCTTTTTGTGACGTTCAAAATATCCGAGCTGATATCTTGACAATAATTTCATATACTTTACTTGCCCGTCATACAGCATCTGCTGATATTTCTTCTTCGTGTTATATGAATGCTCCAATATCCTATCTAGCTGATCCATTTCATCGTGGAGCTTCTCCAAGTTCTCTGATTCTCTCCAGGTAAATATCAATGGTGGTCCGTTAAACATGTTTCACTTGAAAAGTAACGTATCTGGTGAATTGTAAAAGAGATCAAATATGTGAGTATATTGACAACAGTAATGATTATTAAACATCTCATAGGTTCAACCATGGGTTAGACAAGTATATACCTCTGATGTAAGAGTGTACCGGTTAGTCATTTGCACAGGTAATAATTTTGTACCGATGAGTATATACCACACAAGTCACGTGGTTTGTGTACAGGTGAACACGCGTACACGTTAGACTATAGGTGCGACAAGTATTTTGTGTACTCGTTAGAGGTGTCTTTGTGTGCAAGTGAGATAAAGCTAATGTCTGTACAAGCGAGACAGGGCAAATGTTTTGTAGATAAAATATACACGTTATCTTCAACAAGACAAATGGGGTGAACACTTTCTGGACTATCCCCATGGGAGAATTTACCTAAAAATACACCTTGGGAAGTTGATCCAACCAAACAGGCGAAACCTGTGAAATGAGCGACTCGTGTGGGAAAAAACTGCTGATGAACTGTGAAACGGGACTTATGAATAAACATGTGCCTTGAACAGCTGCACCTGCAGTTAAATTACGCAACAATCGCCATGTGGTGGCATGTTCATTTATTCCTTGTTTTTCCTAGGGATACTGAATATTATGAAACTTCATCATTATATAGGAATGCAGTGGAATTCTTCTTGGGTAGAACAGTCATATATTTGCAAAAGTGGGAGTCACAAAAATACCAGATCGACAGACTATGCAGAATGAGAACAGTTAAACAAATTTTCAGAAGAGAAAATTGGGAATCTAATAGGAAAATGAGGCAACAGATCTAACTCTTTAATGAAATATCCCACAAAAAATAATGTTAGCACTAAAATGCTAGCTTAATTTGTATTTTCGAACAGAACATTCTAGAATCAGCCACCCAAACCGTTTAGATTCCAAAATGCACCAATGTGCAAACATCACCTAATGAAACCATCTGACCACCACGACCTCATCAATGTACCATGTGCTTTCAGACTAGGAAAGATTGTGTTTCCTCTAACAACATATCAGTCAAACTAATGTTACAGAAACCTACCGTCAGCATGAAAACAACTACGCAGCACCTTTTGGTTGCCGTCTGATACGATGAGAGGTTTAAGAGAAAGGGCATAATGGCAATTTTTTTTTTTAAAGTGTACAACATGGGTAACCGATTAAACAAACTGCATCAAGAGAATAAGAAAACGATTTCTGGCATTACATCGGTCGCTCATTAAAGTTATGAATGTGCATCGTGAAAAAGAAAAAGCTTTCTGCAGGTCAGCATGGCCGAATGGATAAGAAAGCGTGTTCTTAAATATCCGGTGTGCTGATGCCGAGATTAGCGATTCAACCCATACACCGACAGCTGGGCTAAAATGTTGATCCGTCGTCCTTGACTTGGCGACATAAATTACAAGTACCTCTGACGTCGGAGTGGGTTTGCCTGATGGCGAGGGACACTATTAATAGGGAAAGCTAATCCACACGCAACAAACACTCAGTACATCAGTACTATAAACAGAGTGTATAGAACAAGCTTGAGTTCAAAGAGAACAAGCGCAAAAAATAAAGCGTTTTGGTATAATATGGGCGCACAACACCCAAAGCACTGAGTATTTAATAGCACTAGACCATTTGCGTAAGTTGAATTAATTTTGTGACAAAAACTGAATAACTAATAACAAATCAGCACTGCTGTGTGGATCAGAAAACAACGGAGAATGATTAAAGTAATTGCCAATAAACTACACACATTTGGTACCTGCATAGGCTAGGACAGATAGTATGAAAGTCTCTAGTATTGAGCTCGTTGGGAGAACTAATTACAGTGAATCAAGAGGTGTCAGCCAGGACACACTAAGAAACAACTAGGAAGTCCTCTCTTTGAAAGCCACAGTGACAAAGAAATGGCAACCTACAATTACGAAGAAAAGAATTATGAGACATTATTTTTGGAGAATATGATGAAAGCTATAGGAGATGGCAAAAGATAGGCGAGTTTGGTGTGAGTCTATTGTGTTACCGCGAATAAGTAACAGCATGTTTATACTTACAGCTCGAAGCACAACAGTACGATGTATAGTGTGGAAATATGCCTCGCATACAAGTAGTTTTATATAAGGGAGTCAAATCTCAACCCTTCTCCGTGTACTCCGTGCAAGAAAAAATTATGTGGGGGGGGGGGGGGGCACAACAGTACGATGTTTAGTGGGGAAATGTGCCTCGCATACAAGTAGTTTTATATAACTAAGGAGTCAAATCTCAACCCTTCTCCGTGTACCCCGTGCTAGAAAAAATTATGGGGGGGGGGGGGGGGGGGGGGAGAGAGAGAGAAGAGAGACAGTCGAATTTCACGGTGGAAATTTTAAACTTTGTAAAGAAAAGTTACGGTAAGCACTATTCACCCGCCAGACATTCCCCACCCCCCCCCCCCTCTCTCTCTCTCTCTCTCTCTCTCTCTCTCTCTCTCTCTCTCTCTCTCTTCTCTCTCTCTCTCTCGTCCTCTCTCTCCTCTCTCGCATCATCCCTCCTCACTCATCTGTCTCTCTCTCTCTCTCTCTCCCTCTCTCTCGTCTCTCTCTCCTCGTAGCAATGATGGCCTGTCTGAACCGGACTATGGTAGAGCATTGTTCAAACCTCAAGGCTGCTCACGAGGGCAGTCTTAAGAAGTAAAAGGGGGGGGGGGCGTTGTGAGATGTGGGTGTGGGGGTGAGGTCGGTGCCTCAGTAATGGAGTTAAAAGTATTGTATTAACTAGACAAAGCAAACAAGCAATGACCACTGTAACTTGCAATTAGCACACTAAGGTATACAGTAAGGCTAGTTGTAAGTGCGTGACTGTCATTCTGTTTGTCTTTCAAGGGACTACACAAATCGTGAAGCATGCATTACACGGCTGTGTCCATGCTTGCCGGCTCACTGTTCTCAACACAGATCTACCAGTGCAGGCCTGGGGTCAACCCAGCTTCATCAACATGGGTGCTAGACATTTCTCGGGGAAGGGAAGGCGACGAGGAGGGAACTGCTCACTCAACGTCATATTTCATGGAGTGAAATAAAATTCATAAATTCACAGATAGTGATTGGCATTGAAATACCATGCGGCATGAATTTACAAATACTGATTGGCACTGAGACAAGTAAATTAGCATAAGACATACATCGACAGATAATGATTGGCGCTGAAATACCTCAAATATCATAAGGCATACGCAGGTCTGCATGGTCGAATGGGTATGAATGCGTGTTTTTAAACACCCGTTGTGCTGATGTAGAGGTAAGGGGTTCAACCCCTATTCCGGACAGCTGTACTAAAATGTTGACCTGTCGTCCTTGACTTGGGGAAGGAAATTACAAGTACCTCTGAAGTCGGAGTGGGTTCGCCTGATGGCGAAGGACACTGTTAATAGGAAAAGCTAATCCACACGCAAAATTCAGTCCATCACTACTACAAACAGTGTGTATGGACTACGCTTGAGTTAAGAGCAAGCGAGCGCAAGAAAAAAACATAAGGTATATATTGACAGATAATTATTTACACTGAAATCACTGAGGTATGATAGGGCATACAGACACTGATGGGCGCAAGGAAAGGAAAGAAGTAGAAATCAGAGACCACAGTAGATAGTTGTATATATACACATTTAAAGTTATAGGCATACGGGATTCGAACTTTCAACCTCCAAATGATAAGTATATTTCGACGCACGACCAACAAGACAGTTTAAAATCATATAGCTTTCAATTTGTGTGTTGTCTAGTGTGTGTTATTAAGTGTATGTTGTCTAGTGTGTTTGTGCTCCGAGCTTTACTTCTACGAATGCCGATCAGTCATCAACATCATGTGTTATACTGATAGGTATGTGAGATCATGGTTCGCCTTCTCAGACGATCACTTTGTGTTAGGTTTGTGTTCTTGCCCGACTATGCCATGCTGGCCAAGTCATCCATTGATTCCTTCCGCAGACCGAAATGACAGACATAGCCAAGAGGCAGCATATGCAAGAGTCAGTACACGCCATCCGCGTAAATAATGTCACAAAAGAGAACGTAACATACATCTCGATGCCAGACATCAAAGCAATGCCGAAGACAATAACTACACACAATTGTGTACTGATAAGAATGGACGCGTACACCAGAGGATTTGCAAACACACTCTCAGGTGCTCATCGCACAATGGTGATACAGCAAAGATCTGTTGCCTGTATCTGTCGACACATAAAGGAATTAGTCTCCAACGTCACTCACGTCCAGAAGACATCTACACAGATGAGTCTGTGACTGGTGGTGCAAGGTTATGAACATTTCTTACACAGCACAACAGATGAGAAGAACAATAAAAGAGGACAGCGGCTCGTTCATGATAATTACATCCATCCAAAATGTGGAGGTCACCGCTGCCTAAAGAGCATTCGCGTGCACAATAGGAAGACGTTGTAATCATATCCGACTTCATGCACATGCAAAAAATTGCTACCGGCATTTTCCGCTTTACGTTCACCTGGATGTACTCACCCAGACATGCCGGAGTAGAGGGTAACGAACGTACAGACCAGCTGGCAATTAATGCATCAGCGCAAACGAGAAGAAGCACGAAAAAGGCTGAAATAGTGCAGTGTGGACTCGGATACTGACGAGACACAGACTATAGCCTGACAGCGCGAACTGGGAGAAAAGCCTGGTCAAGCACATCAATGCTGCCTTTGTGGAAAAGAGCAGATATCACAATCAACTCATATGAACTGAGCAGAAAACACTTGGATGGCTGATGCACCGGAGGACTGAGCATGCATGGGAAGACCCAGTGTAGTGACGTCGTTCGCCTTAACATAACATTGTACAAGTGATTGAGCGAGTTGTAGACATTTGGATCCCCGACAGATCATTCACTGCGTTGAGATTCTACTTTCTATTGGGATGAATACGAATAATAAAAAAAAATAAGTAGTATCGGTATAAAACGTGTATTGCTAAACACCTTGTGTTCGTTCTGATTGTTAGTAGAGAAACTTAAGCTCTTATGAAAAGGAGGAGTGTCGCTGTGTGATAAAGGTGTGCATTTACAAATTAAAATAATACCCTCCAGCATGTGTGTGAGGTAAAACAGACAGCTCTAACAGTGGAGAACCGTGATAAAAAAAATGGTCAGACGCGACTGTTACATCGAAGAGCTCTCTCTCTCTCTCTCTCTCTCTCTCTCTCTCTCTCTCTCTCTCTCTCTCTCTCTCTCTCTCTCTCTCTCTCTCTCTCTCTCTCTCTCTCTCTCTCTCTCTCTCTCTCTCTCTCTCTCGTTCACTTGCCATTGTTTCTATATCTGCATTGCTCTAGTATGAACTTCTTTTCGTTCACTTCGTGGTTCATATAGAACTTTCACTTTTGTTTCTCTAGGCCAAAAGGTTTGCCTACACATGTATTTTGGACAGCCTTGAAGTATGATCTGCGGATTGCGGTGCAAATCCACATGTGCACATTTCCGATTGCCAATCATGAATTTTATATACATGTTAAACTGATTATGTCCTGTTCTGAGGCGGTACAGTGGCGTATTTCCTATCCTCTACCAGTTGGAATTTGCCATGCCTGAAGTTAGAACATAATGAAATGTATCAAACTCTCCTCGTAAGATATTTACCAAGATCGTTTTTAGTGGAGGCAAATAGAAGTAGGAAGCATTAGCAAGGAAGAAGTGGCAAATTCTGCAACATCCAGCCTCTTGTCCTGATTTGTGACCATGTGATTTCCATTTGTTCAGACCTCTAAAACAGCTCTCAAGGGGCAACGATTTCACACAGATGCAGACGTAATGAACGCGGTAAACACTAGGTGTTCAGTGAGCAACCACTATCTTTTTTATTGGGGGGGGGGGGGGGGTGGCATTCGCCCGCCCGCCTATCTAAGCAATGGGATGCTTGCCTGAATGCCTACGGTGACTTCTTCTGACCAACCCATGGTACATAATTCATTCAAAATGAATGCTTGTGTTTAATTCTACCACACCTGTTAATGTTTCTTTCATGCTTTTGTAATAATGCCATTGGAACGGGTTTCATATAAACGTCCCTAATATTTTATTCCATGACATATGAGGTTGAGGGATCAGTTCCTTCCTCGTCACCTTCCCTTCCCCGAGAAATATCTGGCACCCATGTTCATGAGGCTGGGTCGACCACAGGCCTACACTGGTTGATCTGTGTACACATGTTGGTGAGGCTGGGTCGACCTCAGGCCTGCACTGGTGGATCTGTGTACACATGTTGGTGAGGCTGGGTCGACCTCAGGCCTGCACTGGTGAATCCATCTACGTGAAACACTGAGAACAATGAGAGAGCAAACATGGACTCAGCCGTGTAATGCATGCTTCACGATTTGAATAGTCCATTGAAAGACAAACAGAAGAGCAGCCACAGGCCTACCGGCAGGCAGCCTTACCGTATAAGGCATGCTAATTGCTCGATTGGTTTGTAACAAATTAATTATAACATAGTGTTAGGTCAGATTACTGGCTTAAGTTATGTTTCTGTATGAAAAATATAAATGTAGTCAATTATTCATAACTAATTATTGTTTAATAAAATGTTTTAAATGATTGTTAAGGTAGTAGCATCCCCAATAAGCAACAGATGGCAAAGAACACGATTTACAACTCCATTACTGAGAGACTTAACTCACACCCCTCCCACCACCCATCCTCCCCACGCGAATACCCCCTGACTGCCCCCCCCCCCCCCCCCATGACCCCACCCCTTGGGGTTTTTTGAATAAACTCTACCTTTAGCCCGGGTTTCAAAAAGGCCCCAAGACATTGCGGGGGTTGATTGGGGTTGATTTAAAAAACCCGGGACATCACTGCACTCAGGATTTTTTCCCTTTAAAGGCTCCGTCCCCTCGTTCACCAGCCAGAAAAAGTGCGGGGTTTTTAAAGCGGTAGAAGGGGGGGGTGAGATTTTTCGGAGGGTGAATAGTTTTTTTCCCAAATTTTTTTTTTTTTTTAAGTTTAAAACCCAAAAAAAGGGACATTGGGGACACCCCGCCACCCCACCCGGAGAAGGGTAAAAGGGTTTTGGGACTCACTTTTAAAAAACCCAATCTTTACACGAGTTAATTTCTAAAAATTTAAAAACATAAAAACTGTCTTTTCGAGTGTTAAAGATAACCATTTTTGGACTTTGTAAACCCAAAATTTAAAGCAAGGTCCTCAACCGAGTCACACCAAACTCGCCTATCTTTTGCCATCTCCTGTAGCTCTCATCATATTCTCTAAAAATAGTGTCTCATAATTTTCTCCACGTTTTTAGGTTGCCATTTTTTTTTAACTATGTCTTTCAGAGAGAGAAGACGTTCTAGTTGTTTTTAAATATCTCTTGTCTGACACCTCTTGATTCGCTGTAGTTAGTTCTCCCTAATCAGCTCAACACCAGCGATTGTCATACCATTTGTCCTGTTCTATGCAGCCACCAAATGTGTGTAGATTATTAGCAGTTGCTTTAATCGTTCTCCGTTGTTTTCTGATCCACACAGTAGTGCTGATTTGATATTAGTTATTCAATGTTTGGTGCTAGATTTAATTAATGCAACTTAGGCACATTTTTTAGTGCTACTAAAGACTCAGTGCTTTAGATGTTGGTCCCACGTTGCACTTGTAAGACTTTTCTCATTCTTGATGCAGCTTCAAAATTTTAATGAGCGACTCATGTTGTACTAGAAATATTGTTCTTATTCTTGATGTCAGGTCTTAGTCAGATTTGACTGAGCTACCGTATAACAGTAGACGGTACTACCTGCTTTCTGTTAGCGCCGAACGTTGGGCGGCGCTTACCAAACCCAACACCCCACACTGTGCCAACTGATCTCATACTGCTAGAATACCTTGTTCGAATCTGCAAATTAGGCTCACATGTTTTTTGCTGATACAATTGCTTTTTGTGGGACATTTCATTAAAGAGTTATTGCCTTGTCTCCCCATCTAATTACCAATTTTCTCTTGTTTCTGAGAATAGTTGACTGGCCTCATACTGCAAAGTCTGTCCACCTGCTGTTTTGTAGCTCCCACTTTAGCAAGTCTATCAGCCGTTTTTTTTCTTGAGGTCGCTTTGACTGGAAATCCACTGTAATTGTATCCATATTCCATGGTTGTGAGTTCATGTGGATGGTAGGTAGACCTTGCTAATGGAGCCACCTTTTTTTAGGGGTGTCTAGTTGGTCATGTGTCGAAGTACACTTGTTCCTTCAACGGAGGTTGACATGTTCGAATGTTCACTTGGAGGTGACATGTTCGAATCCTGGTCGGTAACTATAGCTTTCAGTTTTTGTCTAGTGCGTCCTCTGGTCTCTAATTCTTACCCCCACTTCTATGAGCGCGAAACAATACGTGTGTATTTATTTATTAACTGTCTTGATGGCATCAAAGGGTTGCCCAATTGATATCTGTATAAAACGTGAACAACATCGTAACCGACCAATCATTTCTTCTTTACATGTACGTTACTATGTTTGACACAGCATTGCGGTCTGCTGTGTTTGTGTGCGTGCGTGCGTGCATGCATGCGTGCGTGCGTGCGTACGTGTGTGTGTGTATGTTTTTCAACCTATGCTGGTTTAATATTTGTTAGACCTATGGTGTTATTTCAATGGTTGGATAAGAATTCTATCCATATTCCATAGTTGTGGCTTCACGTAGATGATAGACCTGGCTAATGAAGACAGCTTTTTTAGGGGTGTCTAGTTGGTCATGCGTCGATGTATACCTATTTCTGCAGCGAGAGCGAGACGCTGTTGTCATTTGGAGGTGGCAGATTTGAAACATGGTCGGTAACTATCTTTCAATTTTTGTCTAGTGCGCCCTCTAATCTCTAATTCTTACCCCTATTTCTATAAGCGCGAAACAATATGTGTGTATTAATTGTATTGAGTTGTTTTCAAGTTGGGGATTGCTTATAATTTTCAGTATCACCAGGAAAGACAAGGAATCGATGAAAATACCATCACATGGCATTTGTTACACAATTTGACTGCAAGTGTTGCGGCTCAATGCAAATTGTATTCAACAGTCCCGTGTCATAGTTCATCACCAGGTTTTACCACACGAGTCGCTATTTTGGTTTCGCCTGGGTACTTAACGAAAACACTGGAAATGTGGCTTCTCTGTATGCCTAGATTGCCAATGCTGGCCTCATCACTCGCGGTAAATGAAAAGCCAATGCTGGGCAGCTATTTATGGTGTCCTGGCGCGTGTTTTGTATTATCGGAAATGTCCTAGTTGAAGAACTTCCCAAAGTGTATTTTTTGGATAAAAAGTTCTCCCCAGGAGATGGTCTAGAAAATGTTCACCACATTTGTCTTGTTGAAGATAGCGTGTATACTTTAGTTACAAAACACTTGCCTTGTCATGCTTGTACACTTGCTTCATCTCACTTGTACACGAAGCACCTCTCACGAGTACACTAAATGCTTGTCTTGTGTGTACACAAAATACTTGTCACACCCATACACATTGTCCCACGTGTACTCAACAGTGTTCATCTGTTCACAAACCATGTGGGGTATATGTACACAAAACTGTTTCATCGGTACAAAATTTTTACACGTACAAACGACTCAACGTTACACACTTGTCTCGCAGGTATACACACCTCTCGAGAAGATAGGTCTCTCGGGCAGATAGGTCGCTCTTGAAGACGGGTCGCTCGAGCAGACAGGTTGCTCAGGCAGACCCGTTCATCGGACAGGTTATGTTGCTTGGGCCAACTGATCGCTTGGGCCGACACGTCTGAACACCAGTCTTACCTGTAGAACGCAATGGCCTCGCCTAGGCGCTTGGCTCCTGCCTAGACGCTTGACCCCTGCCCATATGCTTGGCCCCTGCCCAGACGCTTGGCTCCTGCATAGACGCTTCGTATTGGGGCAGCCTTGGATTATGTGACGGTGCCAATCCAGATGTGCACATGGGTGATTCGACATCTTCGAATTTTGTCTACTTGTGATTAAATCTATTGTCCTGTTTTGAGGCGCAGAATTTGCTATGGTCTGTCCATAGTAATATTGTGCTGGTTTTTTGTGGCGGGTGCTTGTTTGTGGCTTGCATCAATGCATTTTCTGACAATGGTCACCCGAATTGTCTTTCAGTGATCAAGTATGAGTTCCAACATTTCTCTTCCAATTACTTGTACTGAGTTAATGGACATTTGGGAAACTAGTTTTGTCCTTCTCAAAACTCAAAGACATCACCAATTATTATACATACAGTCGCAACCTGTTTGAACACTACCTCAGGACAGACTACATGCCCCTTTAAAAAAAAAATACAACAGCAACAAAGATAATAATAATGATAAATTATCTCGAACGACAACTAGCCAAAAAAAAAAAAACAACATTCCCATATGTATGGCACGTTACATCCACCTTGGGTATTCATGATGCCCATGTTAAACATTGCCTCAGCGAGTCATGTATTATTGATTATTTTTCTTGCGTTTTAATGCTTATTGTTCTTTTGTTGTCAAAGAATTGCTTCATACGGGATGTTGAATGAAATAATGTATGAGAGGAAATAGAGAAGAAGGGCAGAATGTTAGACGGGCCTGCGTGCCCAATTCTTAACCCTTTGAAAATAAAGATTTTCGTTCGTTCGTTCGTTCTTCTAACAGTGAACTATTTTTTCATATTGTTTTTTATATTAACACTTATTATTCAAGCAAGGATAGTTTTATTACGTCTTGACAGGCATTTAAGTTCCTGTTATTGTATTATACATTCATGTTTTCATTGCATTTTAATTTAATTTAATTGACTTAAGAATTGACAAAGAATTTGATTAACATGTTTCTGTCAGATATCGCCAGTCCAGTAATGGCCAATGCCAATACCTCCACTGCTGACAGCAGCACATCTCTGGAAGAGAATAGTTCCATTCATGACCACCGAGAAAATGACGCTTATGAAAGTAGCGACCGTCGCGTATTTTTTAGAGAATACACATCTTTTACGCATATGGTTAAATTTCTGAGAAAGGAAAATAAAATATTGAGATACATACTGTTTCTCGGGCGTCAGGAGGTGGAGATGGAATCCCACATGCAAGAGAGTCAGCAAGGACTAAACTTGCAAAGCCCAGCTCCGAATACAAGCCAGGACTCTGCTTCAAATTCCACTGGACAAGTTTAATTGCTTGTTTAGTTAAATGTCCAGTTAAAATTACTTACAGAAGTGTATTATGTAACCATAGGTAATGTTGCTTTTAACAGTTGTTAGCTTATTATAATGAGATTTCCATTCACTTTGCATTGGAATTGTGGAAGATAACACAAAACAAAGTAAACAACTCGATGACCCTAGTATGGCGATATGTCGTCCTTCTGTCCAATTGGGAGGTCACCTTAGACGATATATTATCCTTTGGCACTGAATCAGTTCAGTGGTCCTATATTTAAAAATTAACTACGCAAATGGCAGTATGGAGTAACTGAGACATGCATACAGCAAATGGCAGTATGGAGTAACTAACTTAGAAATGATTACAGAAAATGGCAGTTTAGAGTAATTAACTTAGAAATGATCACAGGAAATGGCAATATGAGTGTGTTGCCGGGCCCATACGGGGGAGCAAAGAATAGTAACACTGTTGCCTACCATGCACGTCGTAAGAGGCGACTAAGGAGGCTATGGTTCCGTCGCCCTGCTACTGAGTGAGTGCGTGGCGCTACACTGTGAGCTGTGAATTTCGCGTGGAATGCTTTTGCATCTGTCCGCGGTTGTTTTTCGCGTGAACTGCATGTTCGGAACGATGACGGCCGGCTGTTGCTGGATTGACTGGTTTGCCTTTTCGGTTCACGAGTGCATTTTTTCAGGAGACTCCTGGGAGTCGTCGCTGTAGCTACGGAGTTCGTGCTTTGTGCGGCGCTTTCGGTGGGTCGCCCTGCAGAAAGAGACCGAGCCATATGGGATAAAACCCCGGTCAATGAAGTCTTTCTGGTGACTGCCGTTTTCATCGACTGATGAACTGTATTTTTCGTGGAGGACTTTTGTGTTGGCATTCTGGCGGCGGCATTATGCACAGTGTACCTGTGCGGGCTGTTGGTTTGCCGACACTCCTGCCTATTCCATTGTTCTCATGGGGTAGTGGGGAGCATTTTGTGATATTCACTGGCACAGGAACGGAGCAATATGGGGACGACCCGTTGCCGTGAAGTTGGAACCGCGATTAACTAATTAACTAACTAACGAATTGCATCAATTCCTTCATCACAGAGTCGATAGCAGACATGCAATATTGACACAAAATTTCTCACACAACCAAGCAGCATTCTCTCTCTCTCTCTCTCTCTCTCTCTCTCTCTCTCTCCTCTCTCTCCTCTCTCTCTCTCTCTCTCTCTTCTCTCTCTCTCTTCCCCCCTCTCTCTCTCTCTCTCCCCCTCGTTCTCTCTCTGCTCACTCTGTTCTCTCTCTTTCTCTCTCTCTCTCTCGTTCTCTCTCGCTTTCCCTATCTCTCCTTCTCTCTCTCATTCTCTTGTCTTCTCTGCTGCTGTTCTCGCTCTCTCTCTCTGCTCTGTTCTTTTCTTTCTTTCTCTCTCTCTCGTCCTCTCTCTCGTTCTCTGTCTCGTTCTCACTCTGCTGTTCTCTCTCTACTCTCACTCTCTCTCTCTCTTTCTGCCTCTGTCTCTTTCTCTCTCTCTATCGTTCTCTTTCGTTCTCTCTCTCTCTTTGCTGTTCTCTCTTTCTGCTCCCTCTTTCTTTCTCTCTCGTTCTCTCTCTACTGTTCTCTCTGCTGTTCTCTCTCTCTCTCTACTGTTCTCTCTGCTGTTCTCTTTCTGTTGTCTCTGCTTTATCTCTCGCTCGCTCTTTTCTCTCTCTCTCTCTCTCTCTCTCTCTCTCTCTCTCTCTCTCTCTCTCTCTCTCTCTCTCTCTCTCTCTCTCTCTCTCTCTCTCTCTACACGAAGAGATTTATTTAAGTTTTATTGCAGAATACGTTACGGTCATTTTGGACGGCCATGTGGTTGTAAGGACTAATCCACAATGGTTAAAGTTGGTAAACTTTAAGGGCGCTGATGACATAGTAGAGTAGTGATGAAGTCAGTAGCTAGCAGCCTTGTCCATCACATTATTGATTATACTACAAGCAACATGAATCTGTCATGTGACAAGATTCGATGCAATTTGTGGATAATTCGCAGTCACTAAAGAAGAAAACTGGCATTTTCGAATAATTTTGCAAAAAAGTTGTTAAAATATCACATACTGAAACCTTTCTATAAGCTCTGAACATTGAAGACAACTGTCTCATACAAGTTTCAGAAAGTGAAATATTTTTGCCATTACAACCGCCAGTGACTTGGAAAGAACAGGGATTAGGGGCGTGGTTTCTGGTAGAGGCAGGGATTAATAACAAAGATGGATACAGGATATTGTATACATATTGGGCATGAGGGCTAAGAGGCAGGACAAATGGGTAACGGTCTTCGGTAGGTCGTGATGAGAGCGACGCGACATAAAGTATCAGCTACATGATGAAGATGAGGAGGATGAGAAGGCGGAGCAGGAGGAGGGTGCTGGTGCTGGTGCTGCTACCAATGCCAGAACTGGATGCTAGGAGATATAAGCAGAGTTGTGACATCAGATGAAATGATACTAAACACTTGACAAGAGAAGCAAGATGGTAGAATATACGCGATGGGTTTTGAGACCGATGGTTAAATCCTAAAACAAGCCCCAAACAGCATTGACACAGAATGTACTGTGGAAGCAGAACACAATTAGGGATTGATTACTAGATTATCTCCAGAAGTAACCTCTCACATTTACGCAACTCTCACAAGGACCTGGCAGTGAGCGGCACGAAGTGACGCAGTTGATACCTGCAAACGCAGGTCCGCATGGCCGAATGTGTAAGAACGCGTGTTCTTAAACATCCATTGTGCTGATGCCGAGGTAAGCGGTTCAACACCTACACCGGACAGCTGGACTAAAATGTTGACCTGTCGTCCTTGACTTGGGGACGTAAATTACAAGTATCTCTGAAGTCGGAGTGGGTTCGCCTGATAGTGAGGGGCACTGTTAATATGGAAAGCAAACCCACACGCAAAATTCAGTCCATCACTACTATAAATAGTGTGTATGGGCTACGTTTGGGTTCAAAACGAGAGAGCGCAAAAAAAAAAAAATGCTCCAAATTGCCACGTAAGTTTAATCTGTCTAACTAGGCAAACATTTGCCTCAAAATTTTGGCCAGCTACAAAGAGGCAAATGCTTTAAAGGGGCATTACAATGCATACTGTAAGAAATACCCCCAAACAATTGCAGACGGTCGATATTAAAGTACCAACAGTATCTTTCTGTCCGTTCATTTAAGTCATGGAAGGCTTATAACTCTTGCCTTCAACATTTCCCTGCATTATGCTGTTCGGAGATTGTCAGGTTTTGTGTCTAGTGTCAGTTTTCAGTAGCGCCATACCTTTTATTCCTTCATTGAATATAGACCCTGAACCAACTCACTCCAGTCGCCTTTGGACTTGTTTATGCCGTCTCTTACGGCATAAATGATAGTTTAGTGTTAACTTCCCTTAGCTTCCCTTTAGGGTCCCGGTTACAGACGTCTCTTCTTGGATTGCTTCTTTTTCTGTCCGACTAAGACTCACATTTTAAGATCGTATTGTCCTTGCTTTCATCAGTGTTCCATGATTATATCTAACAGTTAGCGACCTTTAAGCGATTCTTCTAACATTAGTGATCGATACATTTCTCTCGCTTGCAGTTTGTTATATTTATTTCCTGTTGACGAATGAGACCTTTACCATTTGGATGTTCTTACACATCTACGCTACTTTTTGTGAAAGGCTTGAAGTCCGTAAAGAAATTTATCATTCAAATCTAGTTTCCTGATCACAGTAAGAGCACGCATCCTAGCATGTGTCATTTTAGTCAATTGGTATGACTTAGCACTATATGTATACGGTTACGTCAATTTAGTCAGTTGGTATGACTTAGCACTATATGTATACGGTTACGTCAATTTAGTAAGTTGGTATGACTTAGCACTATATGTATACGGTTACGTCAATTTAGTCAGTTGGTATGACTTAGCACTCTATACATGATTATCTGACTTTGTGCTATGTTACAATAGTCCATCTGAGTACCTTCCTGTTGCTATATTTAGCAGGTTTTTTTTTCCATGTGCAGCTTACATACACATTTATCTAGCAGGTATCTGATTTTGTGCAACTTACACACTTGTATAATCTGTTGTCTTGTTGTGAATGTGCTATGAAAACGTGTATCTGACAAGTCCTTTTTTAGGGGGAGGGGGGTAGCTTATATGCGTTTTTATGGCAGGTGTCTTTGTCTGTTTTGAGCAACTTAACACGGATATCTTGCAGGTATACGAAGTTTTTTTCTTCAGTATCCTGTTACTAACATGTGCTTTACATCTGGCAGGTATCTCTGATAACGACAGAAGAGTGAACTTTATATATGGAGATAGCAGCAAGGAGAAAATAGCCACC